>JARFXV010000111.1:0-2500 GCA_031761425.1 Cosmopolites sordidus | reverse complement strand
ACAGGATTCCGCTGATAGGACTAGAATTGAAAGCTATTATAAACTTAGATAATTGGGTGTCCTAGATAAACATACGTAAGTGCCCACAGTCCAGATTTGGTCTGTCAGGGTAACTATGTGACGCTTGTTAACACTGCGGCCAATAGCCCAGAATGAAAGACGGTTTCTTTACCTACGTTTTAACCGGATATTAACAATGGCTTCCGGAACCAGACAAAACCGGACCGCATATTGAAGTACGAAATGTGCTTTATGAAATTATGGGTTACGGTAAATGAACTAACCCTAATTGCTAGCGAGCCTCCAATGACTATCAGAAGAAATTTACAACGTTGTAAACATCGGAAATTGGTCTGGCAAATTTCGAGTATATGCGCAGGCATGCTAGTAATTACTTCAATTTATGGCTGATGTTTTTTATTCTCCATAACGCATGTTAATGTTGGTGGTTTGAAACGTTTTTCCATTCGAACAAGATTGATTCGTTTGTTAATTTTATATGTTATGTTATGCCAAATCTTGTAAAGTTCTTTCATTGTCGAGTTATTACTGTTGAAAGTGCAATATAAAATATTCTAAGAATATTCGGCTGAAAATAATCATTTTTTAATTTACCCCAACTTTGACTAAATTAAACATAACTTCATTAATACAGGGGTAATACAGGGGTAGTGTCAAAAGTTTTCCACCTGAAAAAAAAAGATAAAAAAATACATCAATCAGAGAGATAACAACTTAGAAACCAGCAGAGAACGGACCAAGAGGGTGACCCAGAATCGGAAAGCGACAACAGGTAGAAGAAAATATAATAACACTGAGTACAGAGGAATAGAGGGAACAGATTTATTTACTACATAGATGTTTCACCCGTACTTCACGGGGTGCCACCTTTCGTTTCTTCTCAACCGCCGCCATGCGCCAACAGGTATATCTCGGGACCGGTCTAGCCTTTCAGCTGTCATCACCCGAACTCAAGTTCAACGCATGGAAAGCAGTAGAGGGGTGACGATCAGAGGCAGCTAATATCAACTAGCCATTTTAATAGCAAGTGGTAATAACACACAACTCACGCCATCATACGGCATATGCTCGTAGTAGTCGGGACTGCCCGTAACGTGCTTCCAGCAATCTTGGCATGAAGATGTAGAAGCTGTATAGTAGCAGGAATGCCCACATCCTCGCAGAGAAAAGTATTAAAAAATATAGAAAATTCACCCGTGCTCCACGTTGGAGCTTTGTCATTTCTCTATCCGCCACTCAAAGCGCTAGCAAACGACTCCCAAAATCGATTTCTGCCCTTAAGCCGTCATCAGTTGGGCTCAAGCTGAACGCCTGGAGAACGGATGAAGGAGCGATAAAAGCCTTGAACATATAAATTGACCATGTCGAATAACGGTTACAATCACATGCAGCTCATGCCATCCTGCGGTAAACGACCTCAACAATCAAACTGTACGAGACCGTTCGTGGCCTAACATTGGGTAAGTATCAGGTATATAAAAAAAATAGTGTAGTAGGCTCGTGGAGAAAAGTATTAAAAAGTATTAAAAGCAAAGAAAGTTTACTCGTGTTCCACTTTTGCGCTTCGCCATTGATTCATCAGCCATCATATCACACACACACACATACACGCACACGCACACGATACCACAATAACACAATAAACCACCGATAACACAATATTCTTTTTTATTAAACCAAGAAAATATAATGAAATCCCTTAGCAAAATGTCTCACTCCTTTTTTTAATGGCTTGGTTGCAAAACCTTTAAAGCCAAAAACTTGGTTGCAAAAACCTTAAGTCATGCACTTCTCCTTTTTTTGTAAAAAGTCAAAATTTAAAATAAAACGTCAAAATTTAACAAATATTTTTTAATATAAAAATTTCCAACTTTCCCGCTGATTTTCCAAAAGTTTTCTTTTGGAAGTTTTCTTTTTTTCAGCCAAATCATTCAAACCGTTTGTGACCTATTATTTTCCCTTTTGAACCCATGTTTTTTGATGAGTCTGAACCTCGAGAGAAGAAACATATGTCATCCAGTTGAAGGAATATGTGGGGCTCCTTCCCGGTCAAGCAACCAACAAAAATGTTCATTTAGGCGGAGACGCAGTTTGTTGTGTGTTCCACATGAGATTGTGGAAGCCAACGGTTGGGTGTGTGATGACACTCAGCTACTGCTGTCTCATTGGATGTAGTCCAAAAAAATCTAATACTACATATATACGCAATCCGACGGGAAGTCGGCGAAAACATGGGTTGTTGGCTGTGGATAGGGTCTCCCTATTCTTGATGGTATGGTGTATGTCGGCGCCCTGATGAGTCTGAACCTCGAGAGACGAAACATATGTCATCCAGTTGAAGGGATATGTGGGGCTCCTTCCCGGTCAAGCAACCAACAAAAATGTTCATTTAGGCGGAGACGCAGGTTGTTGTGTGTTCCACATGAAAATCTAATACTACATATATATATATACATATATATATATATATATATATATA
>JARFXV010000110.1:472500-517400 GCA_031761425.1 Cosmopolites sordidus | reverse complement strand
ACCGGACTTAAAGAATATCGCTCTGGTTGAAGAAAATACGATACATCCATTTTAGGGACTGGAGCTTGAATTGCAAGAAAAATGCTATTTTCCTGGTCTATAAAACTATTTTTATCGTTGCTAGATTTAATCTGACATGAGATGGGCCATTTCAAGATTTTGTCCATATATAGACCGGATTTAAAGAATATCGCTCTGGTTAAAGAAAATACGATACATCCATTTTAGGGACTGGAGCTTGAAGTGCAAGAAAAATACCATGTTCCTGGTCTATAAAACTATTTTTATCGTTGCTAGATTTAATCTGACATGAGATGCACTATTTCAAGGTTTTGTCCATATATAGACCGGACTAAAAACATATTGCTCTGGTCAAAAAATTACGATACATTCATCTTATTGACTGGAGCTTGAAGTGCAAGAAAAATGCTATTTTCCTGGTCTATAAAACTATTTTTATCGTTGCTAGATTTAATCTGACATGAGATGCACTATTTCAAGATTTTGTCCATATATAGACCGGACTTAAGAATATCGCTCTGGTTAAAGAAAATACGACACATCCATTTTAGGGACTGGAGCTTGAAGTGCAAGAAAAATGCTATATTCCTGGTCTATAAAGCTATTTTTATCGTAGCTAGATTTAGTCTGACATGAGATGCGCCATTTCAAGATTTTGTCCATATACAGAACGGAATTAAAGAATATCGCTCTGGTCAAAAAAATACTATACATCCATTTTAGAGACTGGAGCTTGAAGTGCAAGAAAAATGCTATTTTCGTGGTCTATAAAACTATTTTTATCGTTACTAGATTTAGTTTGACATGAGATGCGCCATTTCAAGATTTTGGCCATATATAGACCGGAATAAAAAAATATTGCTCTGGTCAAAAAAATACTATACATCCATTTTAGAGAATGGAGCTTGAAGTGCAAGAAAAATACCATGTTCCTGTTCTATAGAACTATTTTTATCGTTGCTAGATTCAGTCTGACATGAGATGCGCCATTTCAAGATTTTGTCCATATATAGACCGGTCTTAAAGAATATCGCTCTGGTTAAAGAAAATACGATACATCCATTTTAGGGACTGGAGTTTAAAGTGCAAGAAAAATGCTATTTTCCCGGACTATAAAACTATTTTTATCGTTGCTAGATTTAGTCTGACATGAGATGCGCCATTTCAAGATTTTGTCGATATACAGACCGGAATTAAAGAATATCGCTCTGTTCAAAAAAATACCATACATTCATTTTAGAGACTGGAGCTTGAAGTGCAAGAAAAACACCATGTTCCTGGTCTATAAAACAATTTTTATCGTTGCTAGATTCAGTCTGACATGAGATGCGCTATTTCAAGATTTTGTCCATATATAGACCGGACTTAAAGAATATCGCTCTGGTTAAAGAAAATACGATACATCCATTTTAGGGACTGGAGCTTGAAGTGCAAGAAAAATGCTATTTTCCTGGACTATAAAACTATTTTTATCTTTGCTATATTTAATCTGACATGAGATGCGCCATTTCAAGATTTTGTCCATATATAGACCGGACTTAAAGAATATCGCTCTGGTTAAAGAAAATACGATACATCCATTTTAGAGACTGGAGCTTGAAGTGCAAGAAAAATACCATGTTCCTGGTCTATAAAACTATCTTTATCGTTGCTAGATTTAGTCTTACATGAGATGCGCCATTTCAAGATTTTGTCCATATATAGACCGGACTTAAAGAATATCGCTCTGGTCAAAAAATTACGATACATCCATTTTAGGGACTGGAGCTTGAAGTGCAAGAAAAATGCTATTTTCCTGGTCTACAAAACTATTTTTATCGTTGCTAGATTTAGTCTGACATGAGATGCGCCATTTCAAGATTTTGGCCATATATACATCGGACTTAAAGAATATCGCTCTGGTTAAAGAAAATACGATACATCCATTTTAGAGACTGGAGCTTGAAGTGCAAGAAAAATACCATGTTCCTGGTCTATAAAACTATCTTTATCGTTGCTAGATTAATCTTACATGAGATGCGCCATTTCAAGATTTTGTCCATATATAGACCGGACTTAAAGAATATCGCTCTGGTCAAAAAATTACGATACATCCATTTTAGGGACTGGAGCTTGAAGTGCAAGAAAAATGCTATTTTCCTGGTCTACAAAACTATTTTTATCGTTGCTAGATTTAGTCTGACATGAGATGCGCCATTTCAAGATTTTGGCCATATATAGATCGGACTAAAAGAATATCGCTCTGGTCAAAAAATTACGATACATCCATTTTAGGGACTGGAGCTTGAAGTGAAAGAAAAATGCTATTTTCCTAGTCTATAAAACTATTTTTATCGTTGCTAGATTTAATCTGACATGAGATGCGCCATTTCAAGATTTTGTCCATATATAGACCGGACTTAAAGAATATCGCTCTGGTTAAAGAAAATACGATACATCCATTTTAGAGACTGGAGCTTGAAGTGCAAGAAAAATGCTATTTTCGTGGTCTATAAAACTATTTTTATCGTTACTAGATTTAGTTTGACATGAGATGCGCCATTTCAAGATTTTGGCCATATATAGACCGGAATAAAAAAATATTGCTCTGGTCAAAAAAATACTATACATCCATTTTAGAGACTGGAGCTTGAAGTGCAAGAAAAATACCATGTTCCTGTTCTATAGAACTATTTTTATCGTTGCTAGATTCAGTCTGACATGAGATGCGCCATTTCAAGATTTTGTCCATATATAGACCGGTCTTAAAGAATATCGCTCTGATTAAAGAAAATACTATACATCCATTTTAGGGACTGGAGCTTAAAGTGCAAGAAAAATGCTATTTTCCCGGACTATAAAACTATTTTTATCGTTGCTAGATTTAGTCTGACATGAGATGCGCCATTTCAAGATTTTGTCCATATACAGACCGGAATTAAAGAATATCGCTCTGTTCAAAAAAATACCATACATTCATTTTAGAGACTGGAGCTTGAAGTGCAAGAAAAACACCATGTTTCTGGTCTATATAACTATTTTTATCGTTGCTAGATTCAGTCTGACATGAGATGCGCTATTTCAAGATTTTGTCCATATATAGACCGGACTTAAAGAATATCGCTCTGGTTGAAGAAAATACGATACATCCATTTTAGGGACTGGAGCTTGAATTGCAAGAAAAATGCTATTTTCCTGGTCTATAAAACTATTTTTATCGTTGCTAGATTTAATCTGACATGAGATGGGCCATTTCAAGATTTTGTCCATATATAGACCGGATTTAAAGAATATCGCTCTGGTTAAAGAAAATACGATACATCCATTTTAGGGACTGGAGCTTGAAGTGCAAGAAAAATACCATGTTCCTGGTCTATAAAACTATTTTTATCGTTGCTAGATTTAATCTGACATGAGATGCACTATTTCAAGGTTTTGTCCATATATAGACCGGACTAAAAACATATTGCTCTGGTCAAAAAATTACGATACATTCATCTTATTGACTGGAGCTTGAAGTGCAAGAAAAATGCTATTTTCCTGGTCTATAAAACTATTTTTATCGTTGCTAGATTTAATCTGACATGAGATGCACTATTTCAAGATTTTGTCCATATATAGACCGGACTTAAGAATATCGCTCTGGTTAAAGAAAATACGACACATCCATTTTAGGGACTGGAGCTTGAAGTGCAAGAAAAATGCTATATTCCTGGTCTATAAAGCTATTTTTATCGTAGCTAGATTTAGTCTGACATGAGATGCGCCATTTCAAGATTTTGTCCATATACAGAACAGAATTAAAGAATATCGCTCTGGTCAAAAAAATACTATACATCCATTTTAGAGACTGGAGCTTGAAGTGCAAGAAAAATGCTATTTTCGTGGTCTATAAAACTATTTTTATCGTTACTAGATTTAGTTTGACATGAGATGCGCCATTTCAAGATTTTGGCCATATATAGACCGGAATAAAAAAATATTGCTCTGGTCAAAAAAATACTATACATCCATTTTAGAGACTGGAGCTTGAAGTGCAAGAAAAATACCATGTTCCTGTTCTATAGAACTATTTTTATCGTTGCTAGATTCAGTCTGACATGAGATGCGCCATTTCAAGATTTTGTCCATATATAGACCGGTCTTAAAGAATATCGCTCTGATTAAAGAAAATACGATACATCCATTTTAGGGACTGGAGTTTAAAGTGCAAGAAAAATGCTATTTTCCCGGACTATAAAACTATTTTTATCGTTGCTAGATTTAGTCTGACATGAGATGCGCCATTTCAAGATTTTGTCCATATACAGACCGGAATTAAAGAATATCGCTCTGTTCAAAAAAATACCATACATTCATTTTAGAGACTGGAGCTTGAAGTGCAAGAAAAACACCATGTTCCTGGTCTATAAAACAATTTTTATCGTTGCTAGATTCAGTCTGACATGAGATGCGCTATTTCAAGATTTTGTCCATATATAGACCGGACTTAAAGAATATCGCTCTGGTTAAAGAAAATACGATACATCCATTTTAGGGACTGGAGCTTGAAGTGCAAGAAAAATGCTATTTTCCTGGACTATAAAACTATTTTTATCTTTGCTATATTTAGTCTGACATGAGATGCGCCATTTCAAGATTTTGGCCATATATAGATCGGACTTAAAGAATATCGCTCTGGTCAAAAAATTACGATACATCCATTTTAGGGACTGGAGCTTGAAGTGCAAGAAAAATGCTATTTTCCTGGTCTATAAAACTATTTTTATCGTTGCTAGATTTAATCTGACATGAGATGCACTATTTCAAGATTTTGTCCATATATAGACCGGACTTAAAGAATATCGCTCTGGTTAAAGAAAATACGACACATCCATTTTGGGGACTGGATCTTGAAGTGCAAGAAAAATGCTATATTCCTGGTCTATAGAGCTATTTTTATCGTAGCTAGATTTAGTCTGACATGAGATGCGCCATTTCAAGATTTTGTCCATATACAGAACGGAATTAAAGAATATCGCTCTGGTCAAAAAAATACTATACATCCATTTTAGAGACTGAAGCTTGAAGTGCAAGAATAATACCATGTTCCTGGTCTATAAAACTATTTTTATCGTTGCTAGATTCAGACTGACATGAGATGCGCCATTTCAAGATTTTGTCCATATATAGACCGGACTTAAAGAATATCGCTTTGGTTAAAGAAAATACGATACATCCATTTTAGGGATTGGAGCTTGAATTGCAAGAAAAATGCTATTTTCCTGGTCTATAAAACTATTTTTATCGTTGCTAGATTTAATCTGACATGAGATGCGCCATTTCAAGATTTTGTCCATATATAGACCGGATTTAAAGAATATCGCTCTGGTTAAAGAAAATACGATACATCCATTTTAGGGACTGGAGCTTGAAGTGCAAGAAAAATACCATGTTCTTGGTCTATAAAACTATTTTTATCGTTGCTAGATTTAATCTGACATGAGATGCACTATTTCAAGATTTTGTCCATATATAGACCGGACTAAAAACATATTGCTCTGGTCAAAAAATTACGATACATTCATTTTAGGGACTGGAGCTTGAAGAGCAAGAAAAATGCTATTTTGCTGGTCTACAAAACTATTTTTGTCGTTGCTAGATTTAATCTGACATGAGATGCACTATTTCAAGATTTTGTCCATATATAGACCGGAATAAAAACATATTGCTCTGGTCAAAAAATTACGATACATTCATTTTAGGGACTGGAGCTTGAAGTGCAAGAAAAATGCTATTTTCCTGGTCTATAAAACTATTTTTATCGTTGCTAGATTTAGTCTGACATGAGATGCGCCATTTCAAGATTTTGTCCATATATAGACCGGACTTAAAGAATATCGCTCTGGTTAAAGAAAATACGACACATCCATTTTAGGGACTGTAGCTTGAAGTGCAAGAAAAATGCTATTTTCCTGGTCTATAAAACAATTATTATAGTAGCTAGATTTAATCTGACAAGAGATGCACTATTTCAAGATTTTGTCCATATATAGACCAGACTTAAAGAATATTGCTCTGGTCAAAAAATTACGATACATCCATTTTAGGGATTGGAGCTTGAAGTGCAAGAAAAATGCTATTTTCCTGGTCTATAAAACTATTTTTATCGTTGCTAGATTTAGTCTGACATGAGATATATAGACCGGAATTAAAGAATATCGCTTTGGTCAAAAAATTACGATACATCCATTTTAGGGACTGGAGCTTGAAGTGCAAGAAAAATACTGTTTTTCTGGTCAACAAAACTATTTTTATCGTTGCTAGATTTAACCTGACATGAGATGCGCTATTTCAAGATTTGGTCCATATATAGACCCGAATTAAAGAATATTGCTCTGGTCAAAAAATTACGATACATCCATTTTAGGGACTGCAGCTTGAAGTGCAAGAAAAATACTGCTTTTCTGGTCTACAAAACTATTTTTATCGTTGCTAGATTTAATCTGATATGAGATGCGCCATTTCAAGATTTTGTCCATATATAGACCCGAATTAAAGAATATTGCTCTGGTCAAAAAATTACGATACATCCATTTTAGGGACTGGAGCTTGAAGTGAAAGAAAAATGCAATTTGCCTGGTCTATAAAACTATTTTTATCGTTGCTAGATTTAATTTGACATGAGATGCGCCACTTAAAGGTTTTGTCCATATATAGACCGGACTTAAAGAATATCGCTCTGGTTAAAGAAAATACGATACATCCATTTTAGAGACTGGAGCTTGAAGTGCAAGAAAAATACCATGTTCCTGGTCTATAAAACTATCTTTATAGTTGCTAGATTTAGTCTTACATGAGATGCGCCATTTCAAGATTTTGTCCATATATAGACCGGACTTAAAGAATATCGCTCTGGTCAAAAAATTACGATACATCCATTTTACGGACTGGAGCTTGAATTGCAAGAAAAATGCTATTTTCCTGGACTATAAAACTATTTTTATCTTTGCTATATTTAGTCTGACATGAGATGCGCCATTTCAAGATTTTGGCCATATATAGATCGGACTTAAAGAATATCGCTCTGGTCAAAAAATTACGATACATCCATTTTAGGGACTGGAGCTTGAATTGCAAGAAAAATGCTATTTTCCTGGTCTATAAAACTATTTTTATCGTTGCTAGATTTAATCTGACATGAGATGCGCCATTTCAAGATTTTGTCCATATATAGACCGGATTTAAAGAATATCGCTCTGGTTAAAGAAAATACGATACATCCATTTTAGGGACTGGAGCTTGAAGTGCAAGAAAAATACCATGTTCTAGGTCTATAAAACTATTTTTATCGTTGCTAGATTTAATCTGACATGAGATGCACTATTTCAAGATTTTGTCCATATATAGACCGGACTAAAAACATATTGCTCTGGTCAAAAAATTACGATACATTCATTTTAGGGACTGGAGCTTGAAGAGCAAGAAAAATGCTATTTTCCTGGTCTACAAAACTATTTTTGTCGTTGCTAGATTTAATCTGACATGAGATGCACTATTTCAAGATTTTGTCCATATATAGACCGGAATAAAAACATATTGCTCTGGTCAAAAAATTACGATACATTCATTTTAGGGACTGGAGCTTGAAGTGCAAGAAAAATGCTATTTTCCTGGTCTATAAAATTATTTTTATCGTTGCTAGATTTAGTCTGACATGAGATGCGCCATTTCAAGATTTTGTCCATATATAGACCGGACTTAAAGAATATCGCTCTGGTTAAAGAAAATACGACACATCCATTTTAGGGACTGTAGCTTGAAGTGCAAGAAAAATGCTATTTTCCTGGTCTATAAAACAATTATTATAGTAGCTAGATTTAATCTGACAAGAGATGCACTATTTCAAGATTTTGTCCATATATAGACCAGACTTAAAGAATATTGCTCTGGTCAAAAAATTACGATACATCCATTTTAGGGATTGGAGCTTGAAGTGCAAGAAAAATGCTATTTTCCTGGTCTATAAAACTATTTTTATCGTTGCTAGATTTAGTCTGACATGAGATATATAGACCGAATTAAAGAATATCGCTTTGGTCAAAAAATTACGATACATCCATTTTAGGGACTGCAGCTTGAAGTGCAAGAAAAATACTGCTTTTCTGGTCTACAAAACTATTTTTATCGTTGCTAGATTTAATCTGACATGAGATGCGCCATTTCAAGATTTTGTCCATATATAGACCCGAATTAAAGAATATTGCTCTGGTCAAAAAATTACGATACATCCATTTTAGGGACTGGAGCTTGAAGTGCAAGAAAAATGCTATTTTCCTGGTCTACAAAATTATTTTTATCGCTGCTAGATTTAGTCTGACATGAGATGCCCCATTTCGAGATTTTGTCCATATATAGACCGGACTTAAAGAATATCGCTCTGGTTAAAGAAAATACGATACATCCATTTTAGAGACTGCAGCTTGAACTGCAAGAAAAATTCCATGTTCCTGGTCTATAAAACTATTTTTATTGTTACTAGATTTAGTCTGACATGAGATGCGCCATTTCAAGATTTTGTCCATATATAGACCGGAATTAAAGAATATCGCTCTGGTCAAAAAATTACGATACATCTATTTTAGGGACTGGAGCTTGAAGTGCAAGAAAAATACTGTTTTTCTGGTCAACAAAACTATTTTTATCGTTGCTAGATTTAATCTGACATGAGATGCGCTATTTCAAGATTTTGTCCATATATAGACCGGAATTAAAGAATATCGCCCTGGTCAAAAAATTACGATACATCCATTTTAGGGACTGGAGCTTGAAGTGCAAGAAAAATACTGTTTTTCTGGTCAACAAAACTATTTTTATCGTTGCTAGATTTAATCTGACATGAGATGCGCCATTTCAAGATTTTGTGCATATATAGACCGGAATTAAAGAATATCGCTCTGGTCAAAAAATTATGATACATCCATTTTAGGTACCAGAGCTTGAAGTACAAGAAAAATACTATTTTCCTGATCTATAAAACTATTTTTATCGTTGCTAGATTTAGGCTGACATGAGATGCGCCATTTCAAGGTTTTGTCCATATATAGACCGGATTTAAAGAATATCGCTCTTGTCAAAAAATTAGGATACATCCATTTTAGGGACTGGAACTTGTAGTGACAGAAAAATACTGTTTTTCTGGTCTACAAAACTATTTTCATCGTTGCTAGATTTAATCTGAAATGAGATGCGCCATTTCAAGATTTTGTCCATATATAGACCGGACTTATAAAATATCGCTCTGGTCTAAAAATTACGAGTCATCCATTTTAGGGGCTGGAGCTGGAGGTGCAAGAAAAATGCTATTTTTCTGGCCTATGAAACTATTTTTACCTTTGCTATATTTAGTCTGACATGAGATGCGCTATTTCAAGATTTTGTCCATATATAGACCGGACTTAAAAAATATCACCGTGGTCAAAAAATTACGATACATCCCTTTTAGGGACTGGAGCTTGAAGTGCACAAAAAATACTATTTTTCTGGCCTATGAAACTATTTTTACCGTTGCTATATTTAGTCTGACATGAGATGCACCATTTCAAGATTTTGTCGATATATTGACCGGATTTAAAGAATATCACCGTGGTCAAAAAATTACGATACATCCATTTTAGGAACTGAAACTTGAAGTGCAAGAAAAATGCTATTTTTCTGATCTACAAAACTATTTTTATCGTTGCTAGATTTAGTCTGACATGAGATGCGCCATTTCAAGATTTTGTCCATATATAGACCGGATTTAAAAAATATCACTCTGGCCAAAAAATTACAATACATTCATTTTAGGGACTGGAGCTTGAAGTGCAAGAAAAATGCTATTTTTCCTGGCCTATAAAACTATTTTTACCGGTGCTAGATTTAGTCTGACATCAGGTGCGTTATTTCAACATTTTGTCCATTTATAGACCGGACTTAAAGAATATCGCTCTGGTTAAAGAAAATACGATACATCCATTTTAGAGACTGCAGCTTGAAGTGCAAGAAAAATACCATGTTCCTGGTCTACAAAACTATTTTTATCGTTGCTAGATTTAGTCTGACATGAGATGCGCCATTTCAAGATTTTGTCCATATATAGACCGGAATTAAAGAATATCGCTCTGGTCAAAAAATTACGATACATCCATTTTAGGGACTGGAGCTTGAAGTGCACGAAAAATGCTATTTTTCTGATCTACAAAACTATTTTTATCGTTGTTAGATTTAGTCTGACATGAGATGCGCCATTTCAAGATTTTGTCCATATATAGACCGGACTAAAAACATATTGCTCTGGTCAAAAAATTACGATACATCCATTATAGGGACTGGAGCTTGAAGTGTAAGAAAAATGCTATTTTCCTGGTCTACAAAACTATTTTTATCATTGCTAGATTTAGTCTGACATGAGATGCGCCATTTCAAGGTTTTGGCCATATATAGATCGGACTTAAAGAATATCGCTCTGGTCAAAAAATTACGATACATCCATTTTAGGGACTGGAGCTTGAAGTGTAAGAAAAATGCTATTTTCCTGGTCTACAAAACTATTTTTATCATTGCTAGATTTAGTCTGACATGAGATGCGCCATTTCAAGGTTTTGGCCATATATAGATCGGACTTAAAGAATATCGCTCTGGTCAAAAAATTACGATACATCCATTTTAGGGAATGGAGCTTGAAGTGAAAGAAAAATGCTATTTTCCTGGTCTATAAAACTATTTTTATCGTTGCTAGATTTAGTCTTACATGAGATGCGCCATTTCAAGATTTTGTCCATATATAGACCGGACTTAAAGAATATCGCTCTGGTTAAAGAAAATACGATACATCCATTTTAGGGACTGGAGCTTGAGGTGCAAGAAAAATACCATGTTCCTGGTCTATAAAACTATCTTTATCGTTGCTAGATTTAGTCTTACATGAGATGCGCCATTTCAAGATTTTGTCCATATATAGACCGGACTTAAAGAATATCGCTCTGGTTAAAGAAAATACGATACATCCATTTTAGAGACTGGAGCTTGAAGTGCAAGAAAAATGCTATTTTCGTGGTCTATAAAACTATTTTTATCGTTAGTAGATTTAGTTTGACATGAGATGCGCCATTTCAAGATTTTGGCCATATATAGACCGGAATAAAAAAATATTGCTCTGGTCAAAAAAATACTATACATCCATTTTAGAGACTGGAGCTTGAAGTGCAAGAAAAATACCATGTTCCTGTTCTATAGAACTATTTTTATCGTTGCTATATTCAGTCTGACATGAGATGCGCCATTTCAAGATTTTGTCCATATATAGAACGGTCTTAAAGAATATCGCTCTGGTTAAAGAAAATACGATACATCCATTTTAGGGACTGGAGCTTGAAGTGCAAGAAAAATGCTATTTTCCTGGACTATAAAACTATTTTTATCGTTGCTAGATTTAATCTGACATGAGATGCACTATTTCAAGATTTTGTCCATATGTAGACCGGACTTAAAGAATATCGCTCTGGTTAAAGAAAATACGACACATCCATTTTAGAGACTGGAGCTTGAAGTGCAAGAAAAATGCTATATTCCTGGTCTATAAAACTATTTTTATCGTTGCTAGATTTAGTCTGACATGAGATGCGCTATACAGATGCATATACAGATGCATATACAGAGATGCATATACAGACCGGACATAAAGAATATCGCTCTGGTTAAAGAAAATACGACACATCTATTTTAGGGACTGGAGCTTGAAGTGCAAGAAAAATGCTATTTTCCTGGTCTATAAAGCTATTTTTGTCGTAGCTAGATTTAGTCTGACATGAGATGCGCCATTTCAAGATTTTGTCCATATACAGAACGGAATTAAAGAATATCGCTCTGGTCAAAAAATACTATACATCCATTTTAGAGACTGGAGCTTGAAGTGCAAGAATAATACCATGTTCCTGGTCTATAAAACTATTTTTATCGTTGCTAGATTTAATCTGACATGAGATGCGCCATTTCAAGATTTTGTCCATATATAGACCGGATTTAAAGAATATCGCTCTGGGTAAAGAAAATACGATACATCCATTTTAGGGACTGGAGCTTGAAGTGCAAGAAAAATACCATGTTCCTGGTCTATAAAACTATTTTTATCGTTGCTAGATTTAATCTGACATGAGATGCACTATTTCAAGATTTTGTCCATATATAGACCGGACTAAAAACATATTGCTCTGGTCAAAAAATTACGATACATTCATTTTAGGGACTGGAGCTTGAAGAGCAAGAAAAATGCTATTTTCCTGGTCTACAAAACTATTTTTATCGTAGCTAGATTTAATCTGAAATGAGATGCACTATTTCAAGATTTTGTCCATATATAGACCGGACTAAAAACATATTGCTCTGGTCAAAAAATTACGATACATTCATTTTAGGGACTGGAGCTTGAAGAGCAAGAAAAATGCTATTTTCCTGTTCTACAAAACTATTTTTATCGTTGCTAGATTTAATCTGACATGAGATGCACTATTTCAAGATTTTGTCCATATATAGACCGGACTAAAAACATATTGCTCTGGTCAAAAAATTACGATACATTCATTTTAGGGACTGGAGCTTGAAGAGCAAGAAAAATGCTATTTTCCTGGTCTACAAAACTATTTTTATCGTTGCTAGATTTAATCTGAAATGAGATGCACTATTTCAAGATTTTGTCCATATATAGACCGGACTAAAAACATATTGCTCTGGTCAAAAAATTACGATACATTCATTTTAGGGACTGGAGCTTGAAGAGCAAGAAAAATGCTATTTTCCTGTTCTACAAAACTATTTTTATCGCTGCTAGATTTAATCTGACATGAGATGCACTATTTCAAGATTTTGTCCATATATAGACCGGACTAAAAACATATTGCTCTGGTCAAAAAATTACGATACATTCATTTTAGGGACTGGAGCTTGAAGTGCAAGAAAAATGCTATTTTCCTGGTCTATAAGACTATTTTTATCGCTGCTAGATTTAGTCTGACATGAGATGCGCCGTTTCAAGATTTTGTCCATATATAGACCGGACTTAAAGAATATCGCTCTGGTTAAAGAAAATAAGACACGTCCATTTTAGGGACTGGAGCTTGAAGTGCAAGAAAAATGCTATTTTCCTGGTCTATAAAACAATTTTTATCGTAGCTAGATTTAATCTGACAAGAGATGCACTATTTCAAGATTTTGTCCATATATAGACCGGACTAAAAACATATTGCTCTGGCCAAAAAATTACGATACATTCATTTTAGGGACTGGAGCTTGAAGAGCAAG
The DNA here is from genome assembly GCA_031761425.1 of Cosmopolites sordidus. Taxonomy (NCBI): domain Eukaryota; kingdom Metazoa; phylum Arthropoda; class Insecta; order Coleoptera; family Curculionidae; genus Cosmopolites; species Cosmopolites sordidus. Next base: position 504,083 of record JARFXV010000110.1, on the reverse strand, counting down.
AAAAATGCTATTTTCCTGGTCTACAAAACTATTTTTATCGTTGCTAGATTTAATCTGACATGAGATGCACTATTTCAAGATTTTGTCCATATATAGACCGGACTAAAAACATATTGTTCTGGTCAAAAAATTACGATACATTCATTTTAGGGACTGGAGCTTGAAGTGCAAGAAAAATGCTATTTTCCTGGTCTATAAAACTATTTTTATCGTTGCTAGATTTAGTCTGACATGAGATGCGCCATTTCAAGATTTTGTCCATATATAGACCGGACTTAAAGAATATTGCTCTGGTCAAAAAATTACGATACATCCATTTTAGGAATTGGAGCTTGAAGTGCAAGAAAAATGCTATTTTCCTGGTCTATAAAACTATTTTTATCGTTGCTAGATTTAGTCTGACATGAGATATATAGACCGGAATTAAAGAATATCGCTTTGGTCAAAAAATTACGATACATCCATTTTAGGGACTGGAGCTTGAGCTTGAAGTGCAAGAAAAATACTGTTTTTCTGGCCTACAAAACTATTTTTATAGTTGCTAGATTTAATCTGACATGAGATGCGCCATTTCAAGATTTTGTCCATATATAGACCCGAATTAAAGAATATTGCTCTGGTCAAAAAATTACGATACATCCATTTTAGGGACCTGCAGCTTGAAGTGCAAGAAAAATACTGTTTTTCTGGTCTACAAAACTATTTTTTATCGTTGCTAGATTTAATCTGACATGAGATGCGCCATTTCAAGATTTTGTCCATATATAGACCCGAATTAAAGAATATTGCTCTGGTCAAAAAATTACGATACATCCATTTTAGGGACTGGAGCTTGAAGTGCAAGAAAAATGCTATTTTCCTGGTCTAATAAAACCATTTTTATCGCTGCTAGATTTAGTCTGACATGAGATGCCCCATTTCGAGATTTTGTCCATATATAGACCGGACTTAAAGAATATCGCTCTGGTTAAAGAAAATACGATACATCCATTTTAGAGACTGCAGCTTGAACTGGAAGAAAAATACCATGTTCCTGGTCTATAAAACTATTTTTTATCGTTACTAGATTTAGTCTGACATGAGATGCGCCATTTCAAGATTTTGTCCATATATAGACCGGAATTAAAGAATATTCGCTCTGGTCAAAAAAATTACGATACATCCATTTTAGGGACTGGAGCTTGAAGTGCAAGAAAAATACTGTTTTTCTGGTCAACAAAACTATTTTTATCGTTGCTAGATTTAATCTGACATGAGATGCGCTATTTCAAGATTTTGTCCATATATAGACCCGAATTAAAGAATATTGCTCTGGTCAAAAAAATACGATACAATCCATTTTAGGGACTGGAGCTTGAAGTGCAAGAAAAATGCTATTTTTCTGGTCTATAAAACTATTTTTATCGTTGCTAGATTTAGTCTGACATGAGATGCGCCATTTCAAGATTTTGTCCATATATAGACCGGACTTAAAGAATAATCGCTCTGGTTAAAGAAAATACGATACATCCATTTTAGAGACTGCAGCTTGAAGTGCAAGAAAAATACCATGTTCCTGGTCTACAAAACTATTTTTATCGTTGCTAGATTTAGTCTGACATGAGATGCGCCATTTCAAGATTTTGTCCATATATAGACCGGAATTAAAGAATATCGCTCTGGTCAAAAGATTATGATACATCCATTTTAGGTACTTGAGCTTGAAGTACAAGAAAAATACTATTTTCCTGATCTATAAAACTATTTTTATCGTTGCTAGATTTAGGCTGACATGAGATGCGCCATTTCAAGGTTTTGTCCATATATAGACCGGATTTAAAGAATATCGCTCTTGTCAAAAAATTAGGATACATCCATCTTAGGGACTGGAACTTGTAGTGACAGAAAAATACTGTTTTTCTGGTCTACAAAACTATTTTCATCGTTGCTAGATTTAATCTGAAATGAGATGCGCCATTTCAAGATTTTGTCCATATATAGACCGGACTTATAAAATATCGCTCTGATCTAAAAATTACGAGACATCCATTTTAGGGGCTGGAGCTGGAGGTGCAAGAAAAATGCTATTTTTCTGGCCTATGAAACTATTTTTACCTTTGCTATATTTAGTCTGACATGAGATGCGCTATTTCAAGATTTTGTCCATATATAGACCGGACTTAAAAAATATCACCGTGGTCAAAAAATTACGATACATCCCTTTTAGGGACTGGAGCTTGAAGTGCACAAAAAATACTATTTTTCCGGCCTATGAAACTATTTTTACCGTTGCTATATTTAGTCTGACATGAGATGCACCATTTCAAGATTTTGTCCATATATTGACCGGATTTAAAGAATATCACCCTGGTCAAAAAATTACGATACATCCATTTTAGGAACTGGAACTTGAAGTGCAAGAAAAATGCTATTTTTCTGATCTACAAAACTATTTCTATCGTTGCTAGATTTAGTCTGACATGAGATGCGCTATTTCAAGATTTTGTCCATATATAGACCGGAATTAAAGAATATCGCTCTGGTCAAAAAATTATGATACATCAATTTTAGGTACTAGAGCTTGAAGTGCACAAAAAATACTATCTTTCTGGCCTATGAAACTATTTTTACCGTTGCTAGATTTAGTCTGACATGAGATGCGCCATTTCAAGATTTTGTCCATATATAGAGCGGATTTAAAAAATATCACTCTGGCCAAAAAAATACAATACATTCATATTAGGGACTGGAGCTTGAAGTGCAAGAAAAATGCTATTTTTCCTGGCCTATAAAACTATTTTTACCGGTGCTAGATTTAGTCTGACATCAGGTGCGTTATTTCAACATTTTGTCCATTTATAGACCGGACTTAAAGAATATCGCTCTGGTTAAAGAAAATACGATACATCCATTTTAGAGACTGCAGCTTCAAGTGCAAGAAAAATACCATGTTCCTGGTCTACAAAACTATTTTTATCGTTGCTAGATTTAGTCTGACATGAGATGCGCCATTTCAAGATTTTGTCCATATATAGACCGGAATTAAAAAATATCGCTCTGGTCAAAAAATTACGATACATCCATTTTAGGGACTGGAGCTTGAAGTGCAAAAAAAATACTGCTTTTCTGGTCTACAAAACTATTTTTATCGTTGCTAGATTTAGTCTGACATGAGATGCGCCATTTCAAGATTTTGTCCATATATAGACCGGAATTAAAGAATATCGCTCTGGTCAAAAAATTACGATACATCCATTTTAGGGACTGGAGCTTGAAGTGCAAGAAAAATGCTATTTTCCTGATCTACAAAACTATTTTTATCGTTGCTGGATTTAGTCTGACATGAGATGCGCCATTTCAAGATTTTGTCCATATATAGACCGGAATTAAAGAATATCGCTCTGGTCAAAAAATTATGATACATCCATTTTAGGTACTAGAGCTTGAAGTACAAGAAAAATACTATTTTCCTGATCTATAAAACTATTTTTATCGTTGCTAGATTTAGGCTGACATGAGATGCGCCATTTCAAGGTTTTGTCCATATATAGACCGGATTTAAAGAATATCGCTCTTGTCAAAAAATTAGGATACATCCATTTTAGGGACTGGAACTTGTAGTGACAGAAAAATACTGTTTTTCTGGTCTACAAAACTATTTTCATCGTTGCTAGATTTAATCTGACATGAGATGCACCATTTCAAGATTTTGTCCATATATTGACCGGATTTAAAGAATATCACCCTGGTCAAAAAATTACGATACATCCATTTTAGGGACTGGAACTTGAAGTGCAAGAAAAATGCTATTTTTCTGATCTACAAAACTATTTTTATCGTTGCTAGATTTAGTCTGACATGAGATGCGCCATTTCAAGATTTTGTGCATATATAGACCGGAATTAAAGAATATCGCTCTGGTCAAAAAATTATGATACATCAATTTTAGGTACTAGAGCTTGAAGTGCACAAAAAATACTATCTTTCTGGCCTATGAAACTACTTTTACCGTTGCTAGATTTAGTCTGACATGAGATGCGCCATTTCAAGATTTTGTCCATATATAGACCGGATTTAAAAAATATCACTCTGGCCAAAAAATTACAATACATTCATTTTAGGGACTGGAGCTTGAAGTGCAAGAAAAATGCTATTTTTCCTGGCCTATAAAACTATTTTTACCCGTGCTAGATTTAGTCTGACATCAGGTGCGTTATTTCAACATTTTGTCCATTTATAGACCGGACTAAAAAAATATCGCTCTGGTCAGAAAAATTACGATACATCCATTGGAGGGACTGGAGCTTGAAGTACAAGAAAAATACTTTTTTTCTGGCCTATGAAACTATTTTTATCGCTGCTAGATTTATAAAACTATTTTTATGGCTGCAAGATTTAATCTGACATGAGATTTTCATGAGACTTTAATTGCTTTTATTACATTTTTTTTTTTATTCCGAAACCTTGGGACATATCCCCTATAATCCCGTATAAATTATCATTTCGTATTCGCGGTTTCTGTATTCTTGACATATTTACAGAACGTATCCCCTGTGGTGGGGGGAACGTATCTATTCGGAGGGTCAGCCATTCAAGTACTAACTGCGCTGCACTTCTGCCCCTTTGAATGTTTTGATAATTGGGAAAAAAATAGACCATAAATCCAGAAATTATAATACAGATAAAAAAGCTTATGTACATGATGCATACAGTCTCTAACCGTATATCAAAGTTCGAAAACGGTTCACGAGTATCATTTTGTCGGTACATAACTCGACAATGTTAAATCGACAGCGTACTCGATAATGAATTAGAATCACAAAAGAGTCGTGTTCGACTTGTTCCGTATCCACTTCTGAACGTATTAACATCGAACGTGATCGTAGCAATGGTTCAAATAGCCGAAACTGGGTTTGTAGGTACCGATTTATATGTGTGTCTGCGTCTCTCAGTGTGTAAACCCATCAACTTGTCTTGGACAGGCAAAAAACAAAAGCATTCTATTGGCGTCAATGTCGATAGCGCATATACCTCGCTGATACACTCCCCGACAAAAAGATAGAGGCACTGATAGTATTGGGTTTATATACCAGATGTGGCGGTTATAATTCATAATTTAAAAAAAAACACTAATAAAAAATAATAGTTAAAACGGGTAGCAGAACAGAGAAATATGGAGGAATATGAGAGATATTTATATTTCCTTTACGACAGAAAAAAAAATAAAAGAAAAAACTCTCAGTACTTTTTTTGAAATCTCAATAAAAATAGGATATTATTTGTGGATAGACCTTTTGCTATAATAGGCTTAGAAAAAATCAAACGGGTAACACAAAATATTATAAATAATGCTGCCTGGCTTTTTTAAGGTTGACCTGCAGGTTAAGTAATCGGTCGTACAATCCCAAATTTTTTTAATCTCGACTTATTTCAAAAAATATATATATATATTTCTTATCAGCGTAAGGTAATTGCTTCAAGAAAGACCGATACAAATTCACCATCATTTACAAAGACGTCGGTACGAAAAAAATTTTCTGTACGTCCGGTGAAGAAGGTTTCCGTCGCCGGAATCCAAGTCTGAGCAGGCAAACATCCGTTCGTACACGACGGACGCTGTATATATTATCGACGTTCGTGGTCATCTGCCGTCAAATGCACAAACTAGAGTTCGACAAGTTGTATTCGCTACGAGGGAAGTCTGAAATGTTTCTGGTCGAAACAAAAAGAAAACGAAATAAATTTGACTTTTTTAACGTTTTAATAGATATAGTTAGTAGAAAAACTTCTAGACTTTTACAATCTTTCGATTTTTATATAACCTTTTTTATTTTGAAATATTTTGTCGACTCGACGCTTTTTCATCTCATAAATGGTTGTACACCATTTCACTTTCCAGTTCAGTACAGATGCTAGACAGGACAAAACGTGTTTTTTGTGTTCTTGAATTCATTATTTAGTTACCAAACTTTTCTAGTTTTGAGTGTGTTTTTTGGGTTTTGCCCGGTTGAAAGTATGTTTTTTTTATATCTATATTTCAATAGCTTTTAAGTAAAAAAATTATTTTGTGACTATATGCACACAGTCCTGAGTTATAATATTACATAGCTGCAATACCATAGCAGGGCGTATCGTTACACTCAGTACGGGGCCGAATTGTTACACAGTGTTTTTACGTATTTAAATATTTGAAGCAATTTTTTTGACCCGTTAAATTTATATTCTTAGAAATGGATATTTTTTAGTTTGTAGTATTTTTTTTTTGAATAAGTGCTGCAAGGCAAACATTGATTCGATGATGCACCCGAACCAACAACAGCTGAACTGACACCATCGACTTTAACGTAACCCATTTCCATTGTATGTTTCTTGAATGGAAGAATATATGATGCATACTTCAGATATATTTTTCGGCATTGCGGCAATGGAGGCTCGACAATTATCGATATCGATAAACCAGAATTAACCAGTGTGGCATTCGCTTTTAATGCATGTGTTTTCCAACCTCTATGAAAAAGTGGCTGAAAAAGTGAATTTTGCGCCACACAACATTTGGAATGCGAATGAAACCTTTCTAACAATAGTCCATCAGCCTGATCGAGTATTTAGCCACTGTGGCCGTAAGCAAGTATGCCTTTGTCGATGTAAGCGGGTTCAAGTCCTTCAAAAAAGCGGTTTACCAATTATGTAAAGATTGGGTTAGACAAAATCCTGGTCGTGTCATGCAAATCTTTGATTTGGCACCAGTTTTTCCACGTACTCTCGAAATTAGTGCTACTGAAGTCAATATAAAATCTGGTTTCCGTGCATTTGAAATTTGTCCATTCGGCCGACAGATTTTTCAAGAAATCGATTTTATGCCAAGTGATACTCACAGATAGATCTTATGATGATATTCTCAATAAATCCATAATATTAAACTTCCTCTTAACAAGTCCACAAAAAGCCTTCAGAGTCAGCCCAATGAATTTGATGTTGAAATGGAAGATGGCCGTCCACTGGGCTCATCAACACCTCATGGACTCGCTACAAACCATTCGGCAACATCCAAAAGCATCACCTCTTATTGAACAGCTCCGAATTGGCCAGAGTAGAGCCGCAATTGCTATGGTCCATACAATCAGTTGTCTATATTCATGTTCATGCCATTTTTTGAACACTTTAAAAAAATCGATATAGATTTCATGGTATTTGTCGTAGACCCATAAGTATGTATGGGTGAAATTTGCGCAAATAATACACCTTTAAAATGTTATAATGTAATGTATGTGCGTCACCGTTCGCAGGAAGTTGGGTTTTGTTATTCGACTACATGGAAGTATCACTTGTTTACTGGATTAATTGAATGATTTTATCCAGGCTGAAAGGTTCAAATCTAGCTGCCAAGTAAGTTTTTTTTTCGCCACGATAATGCGCCTGATTTGTCAGATTTAGCTCCGTGATTACTATTTCTTTTCACACCTGAAAAATTGATCTACTGGACGATGATTTCCTTCAAATGATTAGGTCAAAGCAGATACAATCCCATTATAGGGAAGGCATTAAAAAAATCTCAAAAATTAAAAAGGTTAAGAATCATTCGAACGATCCTTGTATTCATGCAGAGATCTTTCTGAATTACATCCGTAAATCGGTTAACATATGACGTTCGGATCTACTAACAGTTTTGTCGTGTTCCCTGCAATACATAGAACTAAAACTTTAAAAAGAAAACCGTTTAAATTTAACGCAGATATTTCTTTAACTGTACACGATTACGATCATCCAATATTTTTAACAAAGCACCTGCTGTGTCCTCTAACAGTTATTAAAACAATTGAATGTAAGATGAATCCTAAGTCGATATTTTTTTTTGATTGTGAATATATCGGTTTATTCGAAAAGTTCATAAGAGTTTTCCATTTTATATACTCTTTCCAGGTTTGTAAATAAAAATCTATTGTATTTGGATTGGTAATTTTCAGTTACATATTATTAATTCCTGTGGTATTTGCAATGTTTACGTTCAGATTCGTTTGATTGAAATTGTCGGTTCTTAAGTTGTCTAATTTTTTAATTTCAAAAAGGTGCCCAATCAAAAAACGCTGCCCAATCAAAAAAAAAATGTGTGCTTTATGGAGAAGATTTAGCTGGGGGAGACCACGGTGTAAAAGTGATTCGGACCGTTCAGAGACGGGGAAATGACCTGGAAGACTGGCATCATTCTGGGGGTCCTTCAAGCACTGTCGAAGTAACAAAGGTAATAACTATTCACTATTAGATCGTAAGAAAGGTGGACTGAAGAAAACAGGCCAGAATTAGCGGAAAGCAAAATGAGTCGTGTTTCATCCTGACAATGTATGGGATGTTTTGCCTCATCCAGCTTAGTCACTGGATACAGCACCCTCGTACTACTATCTATTCCACTCCCTACAAAAGTGTACAAACGAGAAATCTTGTAAAACGGAACAAGAGGTTAATGTTTGGTAAAAAGGCAGCATAGTTTAGTTAGAAATATAGATTCTCTTTGTTTTAAAAAACCCTACCAACTTCTCAGAGAACTGAATACTAAAACGAACAAAATTTTGAAAGAACTTTAATTAAATACCTCAAAAATATGAAAAATAAATAATCTAAAGTGAAATCTGAAGGGCAATTTCTCGAGTACTTGTTCTTAGATATTCCTTTTTTTCAATCTTAACATTGTCAACCAGGCTATGCAATAATATAGTCAATATAACAAAAATATAACATATGTAAAAGTCAAAAGTAATCATCACCTCTATCAAATTTCGTATATTCTTTTTTGCCAGTTGGATTTTTTTATTATTAACATTTTAACAGGGGGTAGGAGGTAAGGAAAATTGAGTCGATATGTTTTATTTCACCAAAATAATATCCTTGATTACAGAATCAGAACGTATATTCCTAAACTCTCTTACTTTCCTCATATAGTATCCAGCAATTATAATAAATGTTTCGGTCAATGTGAATTTTGCTAAGAGATGGCGTTACTAATACATTTGTTGTAATAGACTAATGACGTCTATGGCACTTTGAAGGGTGCCACTGTGCAAAAAAATCGTTTTTTGTAGCTTTGAATATGTGAAATTATGTATCAGAAAAAGACGTTTTACGGGGAAGTTTAATAACCGTCTTTCATTTGAATTCTTTCTTTAAAATACCAAGAAGAAACATTTGTTGGAGGAAAACTCTCTAAAGAGAGTAGCTGCCAATGTGAGTGGCACAGAAAAACTCTTAATTATAGGGAAATCAACAAAGCAAACAAGTCAGCTTGGATGACGTCGCAGTTCTTTGAAGAGGAAGTGAGAAAATGGGATGCTGAATTAAAGACACGGAAAATCTTGTAGACTACTACTAGTAGACAACTGCCCTGCCTGCCCTCTTATATCCAATCTTCGAAACATGAGTTAGTATCTTGCAGCCAATGGATCAGAGTGTGATTAAAAGCATAAAGTGTCACTATAGAAGAAAAATGTTGATGGATCTGCTACAAGCAGAGAACTTTATGTCAAAAGCCTGGAAAGAGACAACAGCAGCAACTATACAGCATTATTTTCATCACGCAGGACTATGTAACAGTAGGATAAAAATGGATATAATGGATAATACAGTTCAACATACCAGAACATTTTAACGAAGATCTATAAACATACGACAATATAGACGAGGACCTGGCGACAACCGGTTCACATTCTTAATTTAGTGTCGAAAAGTAAGGAAAAACTTGATGAAGATTAAGAAGATGATAAAGTGGACGGTTCTGAACCACCAATTATTCAACAAGCACTTGATGCCGCTAAGTTAAAAAAAAATATTGTTTAATCAAGACGATTCCACCACATATCAAGATATGGATAGAATACAAAAGATAATGCAAAACAAGTACTGGCATAGCAAAAAACGTCAGGCAAAGTTAACAGACTATAAGTATTAAAAATAATTTAATACCCTATTTTATCAAATATATACATATTAACAACAACAATAACGTATTAACAACAATAATTATAATTATTTTTAAGAAGAAAAACGAAATAATTCCTTCACAGGAACAAAGTACTTACCGTGTTCAGATCATTAACTAAAGGCAAAAAAATAAGAACAAAAAAATAACCGGGGATTATAAATGGGAGATCTGCGAACCAACGGCGTTCTTACAGTTCCGAAAACCGAACCGTTGCTGTCGGGATTACGCTGAGGCTAAGGAATTTTTTCGCACACTGCGTACTGCTTCTTAGAGTCAATGTCACTCACTGACTTCTTCGTCTGCTGCTGGTTCTTCGACGGTCTCTTCACCGACACACACATAGCCCAGTGGTTTCAGAGATACGATTCGCCGGTGGTGGTAGGATCGGACCGTACAGTGATGGTACACAGTCACCCATTGTTTTCTTTGGCCAATATTCTTTTCTTTATTTCCTTTTGTAAATTTTGCGTGGGAATCGTGGTGCAAGTGTATTATTTATGCGCATACTGTTGATTTGATCTAGTTTTGCAGACTTCTTATACGTCGACGTATTATATTTGTTTGGGAAATATTTTGTGATACTTTTACTTGATTTTTGGAGCTGTTTCGCGTATGCATACATATGCATTAGGTAGCAACCTTCATTCTGGTACCCGTATTTACTTGAAATATACATTAATTTCAATTTGATGAATGAATACATATTTTTTTTTTTAATAAACAGTAGCTGCCATGTAAACAACATATTTTACCCGTCAGTTCTTCCGTTGGAACTTACGGTGTGAAACAGTAAACTTAAAAACGTTTTAACCCGTTGCGGTCACGCGTCGAAATAATAACTTAACGGTCACACGGGGTCCACACACAGAAAAACAGATCTTATTTGTGTTCTATTTTATGTATTGACTTAAATCTTGCGCCAAACTTTAATTTAACATTCCCTCTAAATAATCCAATAGTTACTTTTCTTTTTATGATTTTAAAATAGTCAAAAATCGTTAAGAAAAAAAAAAATAACAAAATTTACAAAACAAATCGTAGACGTTTTAATTTTTGCAATATCGAAAAAAATCCAACGACGTTTTAGTCGGGAAACAATATATTTTGAAGAAAAAAATAGAGATTAAATGAACTCTGAAAAAAGCGACCACGCGAAGTACAATTAGAGGCGTTTGTTGTTGTTAGCCTTCCTTTGCGCCCATACTAATTTCATTCTTTCACTATAAGCTTTTTTCCTTTCGTCAGACCAAGTTGTTTCAGTCTTCCTACATTTTTCTCTCTGGCCAACCTTCCAAACGTTAACCTTGTGTCGGAAACAGCCTCTATCCTGAATTTCACTTTGTGTAATATTTGTTGATCTTAGGTCCTCTTTAATTGTAGCAATCCATTTAATTATTGCTACTTTAGCTCTACTCCTATTTTCATAAAATTCGACTATTTGTCTAGTTAGCCTACTCGAATTCATCCGTTTTATGTGTAAAATTTAAGCCTTCTTTTTCTCATATCGCTATGTATATCTGTGTATTGTTTGATTTCTTGGTTTTCTCGAAGTCGGTATGTTGTGCTATTTATTTGTTTGGGGCCTAAGATTTTTCTTATGATTTTTCTTTCCTTCTTTTCAATGTCCTCGATGTCTCTCTTTCTATTCAAAATGAGCGTTTCTGCCCCATATAGACATTCTGGCTAAATAACTGTGTTGTAATGTCTCGGTTTTGTGTTTTTAGATATGCATTTTTTGTTGTAAATATTTTGTGTAAGTCTCAATGCCGTTTCCATTTTTTGACATCTACCCTTATTGGCCGCTTTTTCCAACCCATTTTCCATAATTATTTCACCCAAATATTTAAATTGACAGACTCGTCTGATGTTACCATATTTTGTTTTTAGAAATGGTGTTCTTAGTCTGTTGCAGTGTCTTTTCAAAGGAAATTTGGAGTCCTACCTTTTCTGCTGTTTCTTTTAGAATTTCAATCTGTTTCTGGGCTGTTAATACATCTTGAGCCAAAATTGCTAGATCATCAGCAAACGCCAGATAATCAATTTTGATGTTGGTTCTCTCCAGTTTAATGGGCTGGTCAATATTCAGTTCCGACTTTTTTTCACGCCACTCCTGTATTACTTTTTCTAGAACACAGTTAAATAAGAGTGGCGAGAGTCCATCCCCTTGTCTCACTCCAGTTTTAATTTCGAAGGGCTCTGAGATGTCACCCATGAATTTAACGTTTGATCTTGTGTTAGTTAATGTTGCTTTAATAATTGCCAGCGTTTTCAGATCTAGTCCTTGTTCTTTCAAGATTTGGAATAAAGATTCGCGGTCAATAAAATAATATGCATTTTTGAAATATACAAATGTATAGACGAGATTTTTATTGTACAGTATTTGATGTCTTAGGATCAACTTTAGATTCACGATCTGTTCAGGACAGGATCTGCCCGGTCGAAAACCTGCTTGATATTAATCAATGTTAGGTTCTAAATGTTCCTGTGCTCTGTATAGTAGACATTGAGATAGAATCTTGTAACAAACTGGGAGAAGAGATCTCTATAGTTGTTTACATCCGTTCTATCTCCTTTCTTGTGTAGTGGATGGATTAGAGCATCTTTCCAATCTTCTTATTTCCTTAATTGTACCTGGACCAGCGGATTTCAAAAGTTCAGCAGTGATTCCATCTTCACCAGAGGCTTTGTTATTTTTAAGCCGCTTGATTTGCCTAATTATTTCATCTTCATTCGGTGATAATGAATCAGGATTTGTTTGTTTAGGTTTTAGTGTTGGTAATTTGTTTAAGGGCTCAGGACAGTTTAGCAGTTGTTCAAAATATTTCGCAAGTTCTTCGCAATTGTCTTGGTTATTTAGAGCTAATTGTCCGTTTTTCTTTTGGAAGCAAAGACTTTGGGGTTGATAGCCTGTTAATTTAGTTTTAAATGTTTTGTAAAAGTTTTGGGTGTTATTTTTTTGGAAATCTTTTTCTATTTCATTAGTTGATTGTTTTCATATTTTCTTTAAGTTTGTCTAATTAGCTTCGATGTTTCTTTTATTACTTCCAAAAAGATGTTATAGTTTATTGTTATAATCAGAGGATAGAAGGAAGAAAAATAGAATGGCATCAAGGAGGAAAATTTAATGAGATGAATTATAAGCAAGGAGAAAAAGAAAACTAACAATCTGCCTAATAATATAACATAAAAAATATATAGAATTATTGTACGTGTTTCCTTTTGAAAAATCACAAAGAGCTTTTGTAGAATTTAGCTTATCGTAAAGGTATATTGTCAAGTGTGATAATGCCCTAAATCAGAAAAAACTTAATTTATTTGAAGTAAATCTCCACCGAGCGAACCCTTTTTTCATCAGCCCGTGTCCATGCACTGTAGGATGAAGGCCTCTTCAGCATACTTCCAACTTTTACACTCCTGGGCTTTCCTCTGCCACACAGGGTCCAATATATTCAACTATGTCATCAGTCCATCATGTTTTCGGTGGTATCCACTCCAGGATTCCTTTGGTCCATCTACCGTGGCATTGCTTCGTTATATGGCCTACCCATCTCCATTTAAATTTCTTTACCCTTCCGATGATATCCACACTGTCGCTTATTCCCTGGTCCATGTGCAGGGCTTTCTGTCTCCTTTTGTAATGCCAAGCATATATTTTTCCATTCCACTCTGTGCTACCCAAAGTTTTTAAATTCATTGCAGACAGGACGCACTGATTGAAGATTTTTCTTTCCGGGCAAAGTGTGAATAGAAGTTTGCTGAACACCATGTTCAGCCTGCCAAATGCCTGCCAGCCACATTTTTCACGCCATTTCACCTCCCGGGCGGTATCACCCTCCACTAAAATTCTCTACCCAAGATATATAAAGTGGTCCACAATCTCCAAATCCCTTCCTACAACTAAAAATCTTATGGTCTCAGCAAATTTATTGACCATAATCTGAATCTTTTTCAAATTTATTTATAATTGTCCGCCGCCTATATATATATATATATATATATATATATATATATATATATATATATATATATATATATATATATATATATATATATATATATATATAGTAGTCAATATAGCAGTCAAGAAACTCCAAAAACTTAAAAAGAAACTCCATTTTAAGACCTACAAACGTGTTTTTTTCTGAAATATAAAAAAATTGTAACTTAAGTAGAATTTACAATTATTTATTTAAAATGAAAAAAAAAGTTACAAAATGTTTTATATTTCAGAAAAATTGACGTTTGTGGGTCTTAAAATGTTGGCTATATGGAGTTAATGAATTTTTCGAGAATATCTACATAAATATGAATTTTATAAAGAAAATGAAAAGAATCTTTTTTGTAGAGAATTTAATTTCCTACAAAATTATTTCTATATCTTTTTCTCAAATCCGTATACTTTAAGAGATACTTACAAAACGATTTTATCAAAAAATTAACATAGATCGTCTTGAGACACATGTTATATTTGTTAAAAAAAATCCCCCGTATTATTTCATCAAAAGGAAAGTTTTTTGGAGCGTCGGAAAAAAATATAATTTTTAACGACGACCTTAATATATCTGGTAGTTCGTAGTGTTTGGCGCGGATAGAAGAGTACATTAGACTATTAGTCCGGGAGTACATCCGATCAGCCCGAATCAGACACACAATGAGAATACCAAGTGCGACGTTGGCGAAACGTCTGCACGTTCCCAGCAAATGGGATGATCGGATGTACTCCGATATATATATATATATATATATATATATATATATATATATATATATATATATATATATATATATATATATATATATATATTCTCAATTTTTTTCCAATCTCTAGTCATTGTCTTTCAGTCCTCTTTTTATCCGATCTTCCTTGCCAGCAACTTTCTATCGCTTCCTTGATCTTCCTTGGTTTCTTTCACTTTCTGATCTTCCCCACGCAATCTTCCTTATCACTATGTTTTTGTCTTTGTCACTTATTGTCACTATGTCTTTGTCACTTTGTCTTTGTCACTTATTCACTATGTCTTTGTCTTCACGATTTCCTTATTTTTATCGTTTATCCTTAAAGATCCCAACGAATCATACTTGACAAATAACATCGTCGATTCATCATATTTGAGAGATGGCGCCCTGTGTTAGATCGACAACTTTTCGAACCTCCCTCGTCTAGTGACACAAATCCATTGTTGTGTTCTTTGTCGTCATGAAATATGTATAATTAAAATACATTGAAATACTGGGCATTAAAATACTGTGAAAGCCTAAAACAATTTTTTTTTATTAATAAAGACGAGGTTTATCAGGTGTTTTCTTATGGCGAAGGCACGTTGCAATAAGCTTTAGCCAAGGACTTTTGTAAGTCACATTCTTTATTCGTCACTTCATACCTTTTATAACATAATGTTTACACAAAAGACCTTTTTTTCTTGTGAATTTTGAACGTTGTAATTGATGTCGAAGGCCCACCGGGGTTCGTCCTCTCCTGTTTACTTTTTCAGAGATCAATGACATCGAAATATACCTTTTCAAAACGTTGAAGTATGGAACTTTTGTATCAGGTACAAAGTAAATGTAAGTGCGTTTAGCATAATTTTTAAGGTGTCGTACAAATTGTGAATAGATAGAAACAATTAGAAAATGAAGATAATATATTACTATAATAAAAAGTGAGGTCACTTTTTCATAAAGCACAAATTTACTCATTCAATCAAATATATTTAGTCGTTCTAAGTATTTCAGTGAGCTCCCTTAAATTGTATCAATGGTTGCAAAACGCCGTTCACGAAATGGTTTTTTTAATTATTGGAACGGGATACACTTTAAGGTACACCATTAAACATTATTATACTGCAGATTTTAGATCGAGAGTTCTGAAAGTAATTAAAATATGCACAACGCATTTTTCGGAATCTCTAAACAACCTCCCTACTCTCCAGATCTGACCTCGACTGATATAATTTTTTTTTTTTGGTGAATTAATTTCTCCGAGAATGAACATGTAATCGTCGTTGTCAATAAGGAGCTAGAACTATAAAGAAGGACGTTTTTGCCCCGGATATCATAGCTTATCATCACTGATTCTTCTTCAAACTCCTGTTAATTATTTAATATTTATTTTTTCTTTAACTTTTGTGGCGTTATTAGAAGTATTTTTTTTTTCACTTCTGTTTTATGGCGTCTAGATGGTGCAGAGTCTCGGGAGAATTATGGCGGGAGATCACTGTGACACGGTCTGTATTTTGTAGTGAAGTAATTCCGGTTTCAATGGAACCTTCTCCACAACTGTTTTGCTGGCGATATTAAGAAATATTAAATACTATATTCCAATGTACATTCTGTCAAAAAAGCACCGGGAATTGATCATTTGAAAAGCCCGCTTAAAGGCATTGTCAAAATTCCTTTTAACCTTAAACTGTCCTATGTGGCGGCTTAGCGCCTACAACAACTGGCTTTAGCTACCACATCAAGGCACATAGCAGATACCAAGCCAAGCAGAGGCAAACCTTGGTTTTGAGCGGCAATTCTCGGCAGTGGGAAGATGGGGACATCGGTCTCTACACGTCAACATAGGTGTTAAAGTAAATTCATTGTAAATTTACATCTTAGTTGTAAATAAAGATGAGTGTCGAGTTCTTCAGTGTTTCCTTTGAACAATAGTGTAGTTATAAGGTGGGAAACCAGAATAACACTGGCAAACCCAGCCAAACCAAGCTACCACGCCCACCTCATAACCTATAACTGGTGACCCCGCACGAACATCGCCCCGAACCAACGTCGTATAATTGAAACACAATTGGTAACCTACAATTGGCGACTTCGAACGAACATCGTCCAACTCCGTGAAGGGTAAGCACTTGGAATATTGCAACTATGTATACAGATAACCCACCAACCAACTGAAACCAACTAGCTGAAAATGTTGCAGAAGGCATACGATGAATCGACTTTATCAAAAACACGGGCATATGAGTGGTATGGTGCATTCAAAAGCAGTCGAGATGTGGTGGGAGATTTGCCTCGCTTTAGTCGGCGATCAACGTCTTCAACTGAAGTTAACATCGCTAAATTGAAGGAAATGGTGACTGAAAATCGTCATTTAAGTTTGAGAAAAATAGCCGCTAATCTTTTTGTGTCTCACGAATCAATTCGTACTATTATAAGCCATTGTTTCGGCATGAAACGCGTTGCCGCTCGACTAGTGCCGAAAGACCTGAATTTTCTTCAGAAACTCAATCGCGTAAAGGTCGGTGAAGACATGCTAGAATGGGTCAATTCCGACCCCACATTCATAAAACCCATTGTAACTGGTGATGAGAAATGGGTATACCAGTTTGACATGCAAACAACCGGTCAACAAGCTTCGGAATGTCAAAATCACGTCAAAGTCGATCAAAAGTTAAACTGATGTTGACTGTCTTCTTTGATTATCGCAGTGTTGTGCACTCGGAATTCTTGCCAGAAGGTCAAACGGTAAATGAAAAGTATTATCTGATGCGGTGTTTGAGAGAGCAAATTTCTGTATTGGATTTCGCTTGGATTTTGCATCACGACAGACGCACCATCTCACAAGGCTATCATTGTGAACGAATTTCTGGCCAAAAACTCAACAAAGATCATCGAACAACCACCGTATTCGCCTGATATAGCTCCGACCGACTTCTTTATCTTTCCAAAACTCAAATAACCACTTCGAGGCACCCGTTTTCAGTTTAGAGAAGGCATAAAAGAGAATTCTCGGCGAGAACTGAAGTCGATTTCGGAAAATGCGTTTATAAAATCGTTTTGACAATTGGATTCGTTGGGATAAGTGTATTATTTCGGAAAGGGCCTACTTTGAAGACGCTACAATAAATTTGGATAAATAATAAACATTTTTTGTTTTATTGACCAAATCCCGGTACTTTTTTGACTGTATATTAATACTGGAGTTTATCATCTCCTCAGTGATTTTTTACTGCAAATTGATAACCTTAAATGTTCAAAAATATAAGCGATACATATCCGAATTCCAAATTCAAATTTAAAATCTCTCACTATGTTCATTTTCTTATCAACTACTATTCAGCAGATTTATCCATCTACTTACTTTATCACAATCAGCAATCCATCATCAAATATTTTTGCTTTTACATAACTTAACTGTTGTTTTAATAAATCTGAATAAATCACGCAGCTTTATACTGGGGCATGGCATTTTGAAGCTTTTGCCAGAAATATTCATCACCCCATCTTATATAAGTATTTGACTTTATGTAAGCCTTCAATTCGACGTCCAGCTGGTCTTCATTCACATCACCAAATAAAATAACAATAACTTTACTTAGATTGTTAATTCCGGCTGCAGCGTGAGCAGTTCGGAATTCTACCAAGCCCCAAGGACTATTTGCAAATTGTTGAGATAAAACCACGATGGTTCTTTTGGAGTCTCTCACTGATCTGTTTATTTGGCTTATTATGGATTCTCCAGGGATCCAGTCCCTGATGTGAATGCACACTTTAAACTTCCTGTTTTCTAGCTCAGGCAGAAGATGTTCCAAGACAAGTTCTTCATCGTTGTGGGCATAACTGATAAAAACATCATATTTTCTGAATTCACTCAATTCTATATCACTAAATGTCCGTTTACAGATATTTTTATTGAACAAGTACATTTGGATTTTTCGTTTGAATCGATAATAAACTGCAACGGTTAATACGATGAGCAGAAAAGTAGAGAGAACAAAAGGAAGGACAATGTATATATAAAAATGGAACTCACAATAAATGGTTGTATTAAGTAATAGAGATTTTGCGTCTTTGCAGAAGATATCACTCGCTTTTATCTGAAAATGAAACAGTTTTTATTAATACGACTTCATATTTTTCGTGATCAGTTTTGATATTTATATATTGAAAGATTCAATCAATTATAGGATATTTCCAGAGGAAGATATATCAATAATATATAAGAGAGATAAAGCTAAGAAAAATATATGGGGCCGTGAATGACAATGGGCTGTGGAGAAGTAAATTCAAGTTTGAATTGTACAGAATCGATCAAGACATTTATGGACAAAATAGGAAGACTGCGATAGACAGGACATATAATGAAGTTGAAGAGTGTTTGTTGAAGGGTTTGAAAAAGGAATAGAGCTTGAGAAAGTTAAGTGCAAGATGGGTGCTGCATTTGTTAAATTCTGATCTAAAACGACTTCAAGTAAAACCTTCTAAGCAACATTTGGACCGTTTCCGAAAAAATAAAATATATTTAAAACGTCGTTTTGTAATTACGGATGAGACTTGAGTTTATCATTATAATCCCGAACTACGACAACAAACCGCAGAGTGGACTGAGCCCGATTGTTCAGCTCCCAAGCAGTCTTCAATTTTTTGGGATTTAAAAGGCATTTTATTAACTGATTACCATCAAACCGGTAAAACAATACCAGGACAGTATTACTCAAAACTTTTGGATCCAAACATTGGATTTAATTGAATGCAAAATTGCAGATGTTCTTGTAATGGCCAAGTAGTCGAAGTAGTTACACTACGAATTGTTGAAGCATCCACCATATTCACCAGATTTAGCCCCCTCCGCCTTCCGTCACCCCCTCCGTCACCTGTTCTCAAACCTCAATAAACAAACTCCTTCGTGGCAAGCGTTTTTAAGTATTTTGAAGGACTTCCAGAAAGTCCCTTCGGAGATGGAATAAATGAGATGGAGAACGGCTGAAAAAAGTTAATTGAGCTTTAGGGAGAATATACGAAAGAATAAAATCATTTTTCAACTACAAAATTATTTTATCATTTCCACTATTCCACATTTCCACGCCTAGCAAATTAGTGTAATCGCAATATATTTATACTCAAAATGACGCAAATTTCACGCTCTACAATTATCTCTCCTCAGAATATGTCTATATGTCCCTGAATGGGCCGTAGAACTTTTTGAAAGTAAGACCTGCCATTTTGGAAAAAATCTAAAAAGGCGCATCTCATGCCACGCCAAGTAAAATAGTGTAATGATCATTTTTTCATACTCAAAATGACGTAAATTTCGCGCTCTACAATTATCTATGCTCAGAATATGTCTATACCACCCTGGATGACTCGTAGAATTTTCTAAATGTAAAACCTGGTCTTTTGAAAAACAATAAAAAAGCACATCTCCTGCCACGCCTAGCAAATTAGTGTAATCGCAATATATTTATACTCAAAATGACGCAAATTTCACGCTCTACAATTATCTCTCCTCAGAATATGTCTATATGGCACTGGACGAGCTGTAAAACTTTTTGAAAGTAAGACCTGCCATTTTGGAAAAAATCTAAAAAGGCCATCTCATGCCACGCCTAGTAAAATAGTGTAATGATCATTTTTTCATATTCAAAATGACGTGAATTTCGCGCTCTACAATTATCTATGCTCAGAATATGTCTATATCGCCCTGGATGACTGGTAGAATTTTCTAAATGTAAAACCTGGTCTTTTGAAAAACAATAAAAAAGCACATCTCCTGCCACGCCTAGCAAATTAGTGTAATCGCAATATATTTATACTCAAAATGACGCAAATTTCACGCTCTACAATTATCTCTCCTCAGAATATGTCTATATGGCACTGCATGAGCCGTAAAACTTTTTGAAAGTAAGACCTGCCATTTTGGAAAAAATCTAAAAAGGCCATCTCATGCCACGCCAAGTAAAATAGTGTAATGATCATTTTTTCATACTCAAAATGACGTAAATTTCGCGCTCTACAATTATCTATGCTCAGAATATGTCTATATCACCCTGGATGACTCGTAGAATTTTCTAAATGTAAAACCTGGTCTTTTGAAAAACAACAAAAAAGCCCATCTCCTGCCACGCCTAGCAAATTAGTGTAATCGCAATATATTTATACTCAAAATGACGCAAATTTCACGCTCTACAATTATCTCTCCTCAGAATATGTCTATATGTCCCTGAATGGGCCGTAGAACTTTTTGAAAGTAAGACCTGCCATTTTGGAAAAAATCTAAAAAGGCGCATCTCATGCCACGCCAAGTAAAATAGTGTAATGATCATTTTTTCATACTCAAAATGACGTAAATTTCGCGCTCTACAATTATCTATGCTCAGAATATGTCTATATCACCCTAGATGACCCGTAGAATTTTCTGAATGTAAAACCTGGTCTTTTGAAAAACAATAAAAAAACACATCTCCTGCCACGCCTAGGAAATTAGTGTAATCGCAATATATTTATACTCAGAATGACGCAAATTTCACGCTCT
The DNA here is from genome assembly GCA_031761425.1 of Cosmopolites sordidus. Taxonomy (NCBI): domain Eukaryota; kingdom Metazoa; phylum Arthropoda; class Insecta; order Coleoptera; family Curculionidae; genus Cosmopolites; species Cosmopolites sordidus. The sequence goes on along the minus strand of JARFXV010000110.1, from coordinate 482,883 downwards.
ACATTTATCTCTCCTCAGAATATGTCTATATGGCACTGGATGAGCTGTAAAACTTTTTGAAAGTAAGACCTGCCATTTTGGAAAAAATCTAAAAAGGCCATCTCATGCCACGCCTAGTAAAATAGTGTAATGATCATTTTTTCATATTCAAAATGACGTAAATTTCGCGCTCTACAATTATCTATGCTCAGAATATGTCTATATCGCCCTGGATGACTGGTAGAATTTTCTAAATGTAAAACCTGGTCTTTTGAAAAACAATAAAAAAGCACATCTCCTGCCACGCCTAGCAAATTAGTGTAATCGCAATATATTTATACTCAAAATGACGCAAATTTCACGCTCTACAATTATCTCTCCTCAGAATATGTCTATATGGCACTGGATGAGCCGTAAAACTTTTTGAAAGTAAGACCTGCCATTTTGGAAAAAATCTAAAAAGGCCATCTCATGCCACGCCTAGTAAAATAGTGTAATGATCAGTTTTTCATATTCAAAGTGACGTAAATTTCGCGCTCTACAATTATCTATGCTCAGAATATGTCTATGCCACCCTGGATGACTCGTAGAATTTTCTAAATGTAAAACCTGGTCTTTTGAGAAACAATAAAAAAGCACATCTCCTGCCAGGCCTAGCAAATTTGTGTAATCGCAATATATTTATACTCAAAATGACGAAAATTTCACGCTCTACAATTATCTCTCCTCAGAATATGTCTATATGTCCCTGAATGGGCCGTAGAACTTTTTGAAAGTAAGACCTGCCATTTTGGAAAAAATCTAAAAAGGCGCATCTCATGCCACGCCAAGTAAAATAGTGTAATGATCATTTTTTCATACTCAAAATGACGTAAATATCGCGCTCTACAATTATCTATGCCCAGAATATGTCTATATCACCCTGGATGACTCGTAGAATTTTCTAAATGTAAAACCTGGTCTTTTGAAAAACAACAAAAAAGCCGATCTCCTGCCACGCCTAGCAAATTAGTGTAATCGCAATATATTTATACTCAAAATGACGCAAATTTCACGCTCTACAATTATCTCTCCTCAGAATATGTCTATATGTCCCTGAATGGGTTGTAGAACTTTTTGAAAATAAGACCTGTCATTTTGGAAAAAATCTAAAAAGGCCATCTCATACCACACCTAGTAAAATAGTGTAATGATCATTTTTTCATATTCAAAATGACGTAAATTTCGCGCTCTACAATTATCTATGCTCAGAATATGTCTATATCGCCCTGGATGACTCGTAGAATTTTCTAAATGTAAAACCTGGTCTTTTGAGAAAGAATAAAAAAGCACATCTCCTGCCACGCCTAGCAAATTAGTGTAATCGCAATATATTTATACTCAAAATGACGCAAATTTCACGCTCTACAATTATCTCTCCTCAGAATATGTCTATATGTCCCTGAATGGGCTGTAAAACTTTTTGAAAGTAAGACCTGCCATTTTGGAAAAAATCTAAAATGGCCATCTCATGCCACGCCTAGTAAAATAGTGTAATGATCATTTTTTCATATTCAAAATGACGTGAATTTCGCGCTCTACAATTATCTATGCTCAGAATATGTCTATATCGCCCTGGATGACTGGTAGAATTTTCTAAATGTAAAACCTGGTCTTTTGAAAAACAATAAAAAAGCACATCTCCTGCCACGCCTAGCAAATTAGTGTAATCGCAATATATTTATACTCAAAATGACGCAAATTTCACGCTCTACAATTATCTCTCCTCAGAATATGTCTATATGGCACTGCATGAGCCGTAAAACTTTTTGAAAGTAAGACCTGCCATTTTGGAAAAAATCTAAAAAGGCCATCTCATGCCACGCCAAGTAAAACAGTGTAATGATCATTTTTTCATACTCAAAATGACGTAAATTTCGCGCTCTACAATTATCTATGCTCAGAATATGTCTATATCACCCTGGATGACTCGTAGAATTTTCTAAATGTAAAACCTGGTCTTTTGAAAAACAACAAAAAAGCCCATCTCCTGCCACGCCTAGCAAATTAGTGTAATCGCAATATATTTATACTCAAAATGACGCAAATTTCACGCTCTACAATTATCTCTCCTCAGAATATGTCTATATGTCCCTGAATGGGCCGTAGAACTTTTTGAAAGTAAGACCTGCCATTTTGGAAAAAATCTAAAAAGGCGCATCTCATGCCACGCCAAGTAAAATAGTGTAATGATCATTTTTTCATACTCAAAATGACGTAAATTTCGCGCTCTACAATTATCTATGCTCAGAATATGTCTATATCACCCTAGATGACCCGTAGAATTTTCTGAATGTAAAACCTGGTCTTTTGAAAAACAATAAAAAAGCACATCTCCTGCCACGCCTAGGAAATTAGTGTAATCGCAATATATTTATACTCAGAATGACGCAAATTTCACGCTCTACATTTATCTCTCCTCAGAATATGTCTATATGGCACTGGATGAGCTGTAAAACTTTTTGAAAGTAAGACCTGCCATTTTGGAAAAAATCTAAAAAGGCCATCTCATGCCACGCCTAGTAAAATAGTGTAATGATCATTTTTTCATATTCAAAATGACGTAAATTTCGCGCTCTACAATTATCTATGCTCAGAATATGTCTATATCGCCCTGGATGACTGGTAGAATTTTCTAAATGTAAAACCTGGTCTTTTGAAAAACAATAAAAAAGCACATCTCCTGCCACGCCTAGCAAATTAGTGTAATCGCAATATATTTATACTCAAAATGACGCAAATTTCACGCTCTACAATTATCTCTCCTCAGAATATGTCTATATGGCACTGGATGAGCCGTAAAACTTTTTGAAAGTAAGACCTGCCATTTTGGAAAAAATCTAAAAAGGCCATCTCATGCCACGCCTAGTAAAATAGTGTAATGATCAGTTTTTCATATTCAAAGTGACGTAAATTTCGCGCTCTACAATTATCTATGCTCAGAATATGTCTATATCACCCTGGATGACTCGTAGAATTTTCTAAATGTAAAACCTGGTCTTTTGAGAAACAATAAAAAAGCACATCTCCTGCCAGGCCTAGCAAATTTGTGTAATCGCAATATATTTATACTCAAAATGACGAAAATTTCACGCTCTACAATTATCTCTCCTCAGAATATGTCTATATGTCCCTGAATGGGCCGTAGAACTTTTTGAAAGTAAGACCTGCCATTTTGGAAAAAATCTAAAAAGGCGCATCTCATGCCACGCCAAGTAAAATAGTGTAATGATCATTTTTTCATACTCAAAATGACGTAAATATCGCGCTCTACAATTATCTATGCCCAGAATATGTCTATATCACCCTGGATGACTCGTAGAATTTTCTAAATGTAAAACCTGGTCTTTTGAAAAACAACAAAAAAGCCCATCTCCTGCCACGCCTAGCAAATTAGTGTAATCGCAATATATTTATACTCAAAATGACGCAAATTTCACGCTCTACAATTATCTCTCCTCAGAATATGTCTATATGTCCCTGAATGGGCCGTAGAACTTTTTGAAAATAAGACCTGTCATTTTGGAAAAAATCTAAAAAGGCCATCTCATACCACACCTAGTAAAATAGTGTAATGATCATTTTTTCATATTCAAAATGACGTAAATTTCGCGCTCTACAATTATCTATGCTCAGAATATGTCTATATCGCCCTGGATGACTCGTAGAATTTTCTAAATGTAAAACCTGGTCTTTTGAGAAAGAATAAAAAAGCACATCTCCTGCCACGCCTAGCAAATTAGTGTAATCGCAATATATTTATACTCAAAATGACGCAAATTTCACGCTCTACAATTATCTCTCCTCAGAATATGTCTATATGGCACTGGATGAGCCGTAACACTTTTTGAAAGTAAGACCTGCCATTTTGGAAAAAATCTAAAAAAGAGCATCTGATTTTCAATTAGCCTAATAGAAGCCAATCTAAATAATTTAGAAATAAGAGAATGACGAAGAAAACTGGCTCGAGAAAGATTCTTGAGTAGGCCAAGGTCAAAGGTGATGATATATATGAATATAGAGAGATAAAGGAATTTTCCCATAATCTCTTTTTTTTCTGGTAATAAGAAAATGTATTTTAAACATCGTACCATTTTAAAGTTCCCGAGGACTTTTTGAAACTCCACCGCTTCGCAGTGGTTGCACGACCAGGGATTATTTTTGAGAATCAGTCTTTCAAGAAAGGCAGCTTCTTTTAGCATATTCATCGATGCACGATCCAATCCCTCTAGTTTGTTTTGTTGTAAATCTAATGTCTACAAAAGAAAATAGATTCAAAATATATGTTTACACTGAATACCAGAAGCAAATTTCTACAGCAACTCACTTTAACTTTGGGTGGAATCCAGCCTAGATTACTGATATTATTTTCGGACAAATCCAAATACGTAACGTTATCGTAACTTAAATCAACACTCGGGCCACTGGTAAAATAATTCCCCTTCAAAATTAAGTACGTCTGATTGAATAAAAATTGTTCCTCTTCGTTCAGTTGGACCACTGGATAAGACGTTAAATTCTGATAAGAACAGTCGATGATCAGCGTTTTGTCCACTGGTCGTGATACGCAGGAACAATTTTCAGGACATTTCACTCTCGTGTCGCAGTAAACGGTTGACAGATCTACGTCATTCACTCGCAGATCTACCTGATTTTTACAAAGTAAACCTTCTTGTTTTATGTCTATAATTGTGCCGACATTAAGAGAATCCAGACTGTTATAGTCAAAAAGATCATAATTTCTGCAATCGCATATTATAAAATTATTTCTTATATCCAGGATGATTTTATTTTTATTTGTACCTAAAATATATCAGAGAAAAAGATTATATATATATATATATATATATATATATATATATATATATATATATATATATCATCATCATCATCATCATCATCATCATCATCATCATCAGCCTGTATCGATCCACTCCATGATGAAGACCTCTTCAGCATGCTTCCAACTTTCACGGTCCTGGGCTTTCCTCTGCCACTCGGGTCCAATATACTCAACGATGTCATCAATCCATCGTGCTTTCGGTTTTCTTCGCGGACGTTTGCGATCAAGCGGTATCCACTCCAGGAATGCCTTGGTCCATCTGTCGTCCCATCGCCTCGCTATATGGCCAATTGCATTACTCTTCCAATAATATTACAGACTTTTGTCTGTTCCCTGATCCATGCGCAGGACTTTCTATCTCGTCTTGTAATACCAAGCATACATCTTTCCATTCCCCTCCGTGCCACCCGAAGTTTTTGAATTGATTGCTATGTGAGTGTCCAGGTTTCACTTCCGTATGTCATAACGGATAGAACGCACTGATCGAAGACTTTTCTTTTCAGGCAAAGTGGGAGTCTGCTCTTAAACACTATGTTGAGCCTACCAAATACCTGCCAGCCAAATTTAACATGCCGTTCCACCTCCCGGGCGGTATTCCCCTCCATTGAAATCCTCTGCCCAAGATATATAAAGCTGTCCACAATCTCTAAATCCCTTCCTAAAACTGAAATTCTTCTGTCCTGAGCGAAGTTATTGAACATAACCTGGCTCTTTTTCAGGTTTATTTTCAAGCCAAATGGTTCGCCAGCCCTTTACAGTTCTTGTATGCGTCTTTGCAGCTTCTCTGGGTCTTGTGAAATGAGAATAATATCATCTGCAAATCTAAGATGGTTTAAGTTTGCACCATTAATCTTTACACCATGCTGTTCCCAATCCAGTTTACGGAATACTTCTTCAAGGCCAGCCGAGAAAAGAATAGGTGATATTGCGTCACCCTGCCGTACACCTCGTTCTATATTAATTCCCATTTCAAGATCATCAAGGTGAAGGTCAATTCACAATTCACCTTGATATATATATATATATATATATATATATATATATATATATATATATATATATATATATATATATATATGTATATATATATATATATATATATATATATATATATATATATATATATATATATATATGTATATATATATATATATATATATATATATATATATATATATATATATATATATATATATATATATATATATATACACTGAGCAAAAATATTTTATGCGCTGCGATGTTGCCAAATCCACTTGTAGCTAATACCAATTTTGTTTTTTTTTTAAATGTAATACCCTATATAGTGTTACATTTTTAGATTCTGTGAGACATTTTGAAACTTTTTTATATAACACATGTTTTTAAGAAATTTGGCAAGAAACATCCCTGAATTTAAAAAGATTTTTTTATAACCAGCCTAGCCAGATACCTGATTTACTGTGTTGCAAGACCCGGAGGAGGATGGAAATTACATACCAATATGAATAAATCGCCAACAATGAAACCGCTTGCTTCAATAACACCAGAAAATAAATGTTTCAGTTAAAAATCTCCAATGAGACCATTAATTTGGTCACTTCCAACATTAAAATTGTTAAGGACAGTACAATTGGTAAATATTGTTTTATCGTTGGTCATGATGTAGTCAATTTCGCTTGTGAGCCCAGATGGACTTTTCCATGTCCATTATCTGCTGATATTTTTCTTATAGAATGAATTCATAATATATAGTTCTTGTCCTTCAGCAAAATCAACTAATCTGTCACCTCTATTGTCTCGCTCACCAGTTCCATATGGGCCAGTTGCATTTTCGTCTGTTCTTGTGGTATTAAAATCACCCATCAGGATTTTGTACCTACATTTCTCCTTGTATAAAAGCTGGGCCACATCATCATAAAATTCCTCAATTTCCTCATCTTTATGGCTTATAGTTGGTGCATAAGCTTGGACGATTTGAAGCCTAAACTTTTTATTCAGCTGAATGACGCATTGGGCTAATCGGTCGGATGTACTTTCAAATTTTACCACACTGTCCTTTAGCTTTCGATTGATGAGGAATCCTATTCCGCCACATCGGCCATTTTCCGTACCTCGAGTGTAGAGTACGTGTCCAGTTGGTTCCAATTTGATTAACTCTTCACCCTTCCTTCGTGTTTCACAGAGCCCAATAATATCCCAATATATGTTGTCAAGTTCGATTAACAGTTCTTGCAATCGGGCCTCTGTTTTCATAGTCCGTATATTTAACGTTGCAATGTCAAAAGTCCAATGGCAGCCTGATCTAACCCGGTGATTCTTAGCACCCTCTGCCTTGGGGCAGGTCTTCCCCGCTGCCGTAGGTAGTTGCCCCTTGGCCTCCGGGGAATGAGGGCCGTGTTTGAGGTTGTACTGTCATATTTCAACATACTGAAATACCATGTTGAAGGTATGGACCGTAATCTGCCACGCTGGTCCAATGCGGGTTGGCAGATTTTGGATCATGTTAGTCTGAGGCCTCCGCTTTGACCTGTCCGCCAGGGGTGACCCTTCCAGGAGCATAGACTCCAGACGGCATAGCTCAAAGCTTCATTGCCCTACTCAAACCCCTTTACCACGTCAAGGTCTGATCCACAAAGGGGATATATATATATATATATATATATATATATATATATATATATATATATATATATATATATATATATATATATATATATATATATATATATATATACATATCCACTCGATCCACTGCAGGATGAAGGCCTCTTCAGCATGCTTCCAATTTTTTCGGTCCTGGGCTTTCCTCTGCCACTAAGGTCCTTTATACTTAACGATGTCATCAGTCCATCGAGCTTTCGGTCTTCTTCGCTATATGGCCTGTCCATCTCCATTACTTCACTCTTCCAATGACGTCACACACTTTCGTTTGTTCCCTGGTCCATACGCAGGACTTGCTGTCTCTTCTTGTAATGTTAAGCATACATCTTTCCATTCCCCTGTGTGCTACCCTGTGCTAAGTGGGAGTCTGCTCTTAAACACTATGTTGAGCCTGCCAAATGCCTGCCAACCACATTTAACACGCCGTTCCACCTCCCGGGCGGTATTACCTCCATTGAAATCATCTGTCCAAGATATATAATATAATCCCGACTGTTAGAAACTGTTTCTGACGCTACTTGGAACAGGGCAATAAAGTGGTCCACAATCTCCAAATCCCTTCCTAAAACTGAAATTCTCCTGTCCTCAGCGAGATATATATATATATATATATATATATACATATATATATATATATATATATATATATATATATATATATATATATATATATATATATATATATATATATATATATGTATATATATATATATATATATATATATATATATATATATATATATATATATATATATATATATATATATATATATATATATATATACACTGAGCAAAAATATTTTATGCGCTGCGATGTTGCCAAATCCACTTGTAGCTAATACCAATTTTGTTTTTTTTTAAATGTAATACCCTATATAGTGTTACATTTTTAGATTCTGTGAGACATTTTGAAACTTTTTTATATAACACATGTTTTTAAGAAATTTGGCAAGAAACATCCCTGAATTTAAAAAGATTTTTTTATAACCAGCCTAGCCAGATACCTGATTTACTGTGTTGCAAGACCCGGAGGAGGATGGAAATTACATACCAATATGAATAAATCGCCAACAATGAAACCGCTTGCTTCAATAACACCAGAAAATAAATGTTTCAGTTAAAAATCTCCAATGAGACCATTAATTTAATGAAAAAAAACGACGAACAAAGAAGAATAAAAAGCAGTCCTTTTGGCATGGTCGAGTGCGTTTAGCTTTGCGAAACTATAAGAAAACGTATTCGAGAGCAATCGTGCTGATTCAATATGCAACTGGTGCAAAAAACTCTGGAAGAAAATAGTGAAATTAATAAAGCCAAATAGACTCTGAGAAAGAAAAAAGACTCAAATGTTTGTCTTAATGTGCGAGGATGTACAGTATGCAGGGAGCGGACGGAAATGGTAGAGGTTGTCCGAAGATTTTATTCAATGTTATATGAGGATCAGAACCAGTCAAGAACAGCAATGCCCACTGATGAACAAATGTCGGATATCCTGGTGGAGGTAGTGACAAAAGGTAAAGACTCGATGAAAAATGATTTTGAAGTGAGAGTAGAACGAGGTATATGGCAGGGTGAGGCAATATAGTCTATTTTCTTCTCGGCTTGCCTTGATGAAGTATACCGTAAATTAGATTGGAAACAGGATGGTGTAAAGATTAATGGTTTAAACTTAAATCAGCTTAAATTTGCAGATGATATCGTTTTCCTTTCACAAGACCAGAGGAGCTGCAAAGACACATACAAGAACTGCAAAGGGTTGGCGAACCATTTGGCTTGAAAATAAACTTGGAAAAGAGCCAGGTTAGGTTCAATAAATTCGCTGAGGACAGGAGAATTTCAGTTTTAGGAAGGGATTTGGAGATTGTGGACCACTTTATTGCCCTGTTCCAAGTAGCGTCAGAAACAGTTTCTAACAGTCGGGATTATATTATATATCTTGGACAGATGATTTCAATGGAGGTAATACCGCCCGGGAGGTGGAACGGCGTGTTAAATGTGGTTGGCAGGCATTTGGCAGGCTCAACATAGTGTTTAGAGCAGACTCCCACTTAGCACAGGGTAGCACACAGGGGAATGGAAAGATGTATGCTTAACATTACAAGAAGAGACAGCAAGTCCTGCGTATGGACCAGGGAACAAACGAAAGTGTGTGACGTCATTGGAAGAGTGAAGTAATGGAGATGGACAGGCCATATAGCGAAGAAGACCGAAAGCTCGATGGACTGATGACATCGTTAAGTATAAAGGACCTTAGTGGCAGAGGAAAGCCCAGGACCGAAAAAATTGGAAGCATGCTGAAGAGGCCTTCATCCTGCAGTGGATCGAGTGGATATGTATATATATATATATATATATATATATATATATATATATATATATATATATATATATATATATATATATATATATATCCCCTTTGTGGATCAGACCTTGACGTGGTAAAGGGGTTTGAGTAGGGGCAATGAAGCTTTGAGCTATGCCGTCTGGAGTCTATGCTCCTGGAAGGGTCACCCCTGGCGGACAGGTCAAAGCGGAGGCCTCAGACTAACATGATCCAAAATCTGCCAACCCGCATTGGACCAGCGTGGCAGATTACGGTCCATACCTTCAACATGGTATTTCAGTATGTTGAAATATGACAGTACAACCTCAAACACGGCCCTCATTCCCCGGAGGCCAAGGGGCAACTACCTACGGCAGCGGGAAGACCTGCCCCAAGGCAGAGGGTGCTAAGAATCACCGGGTTAGATCAGGCTGCCATTGGACTTTTGACATTGCAACGTTAAATATACGGACTATGAAAACAGAGGCCCGATTGCAAGAACTGTTAATCGAACTTGACAACATATATTGGGATATTATTGGGCTCTGTGAAACAC
>JARFXV010000110.1:427500-467500 GCA_031761425.1 Cosmopolites sordidus | reverse complement strand
TGCATCGTCTGAGATGTGACTGATCTGATTGTTAGCCAGTATTAGCAGTTTCAATTTCTCCAACCCCATAAACGTATTTTTTCTAAGATCAGTAACAGTGTTGTGCAACAGAAGCAAAGAGTTTAAATTTTCCAGTTTTTTAAAGATCACATCCGGTACGCTTGATATTCTGTTTCTGGATAAGTCCAAATAGTCCAGGTGAGGCACGTCATCAAAACTCCAACTAATTGAGGTTATGTCATTGGCAGAGAGACGTAACTTTTTCAGATTGCTTAAGTATTTCAGAAAATCGTGCTCAAACAGTGTCTGACTGAAGGTTATCGTTAATTTTTCCAGTTGATGCAGATCACTGAACATTGATTTCGTAATATTTAATGTCATGTGACTACTTATTGCTATGTTGGTCACTTTGGTCGTGTTAAATTTCTTCAAAATACCAGCTACGTTTCGATTTATCTGACAGTTGACTAGGACAAGTTGGTTTACGTCAGTTGCATCTAGATTTGGAAGCGTGTCCTGATGAAAGTCTCCCGTGATATCTTTACATTGTACTTCGACCCTACTGTCATCAAACACATTGATGTCAATGTCATATTTCCCTTTCGGACATTTCAAATGCATGTGCTGTTTGTTGTTTGTATTAAAACAAACGCAAATTGATGTCTCTGGGCAAGTTAATGGATCGACGTAACAGAAAAAGAGTTTCAGTAGAAGAAATACTTGTAAGGATGTCCAATTATTCATGATCTTTTCATTTCTTCATTTGAAAAATTCTGGAAAAATACAGAAAATTTATTGTAGATCGTACTCTGTGATATTTTACGTCTTATAGAATGAAAGAGGAAAATGATGAAACGCGGGGGCTAGGAGAGACATTGAGGGGGGGGGGCTAATATAGGGTGATTTTTTTAGTGTGTCTCAACTTTAAATCTAGTTTAAACAACTAAATTAGATTTCTTGAAGCTATTTATTAACACGCTTTTATTAGCTTCATCTGTATCTATCTATGTAACGGAATTTTGGAACGTACTTTTCACCCACTTCAAAACGTCAGATTAAATTGAAACTTTGCACATTTATCAAGGACCGATAACAATACACATGACATTAATTTTTTCGTTGATCACTTTATTCTTATACTAAAAATTATTGTATGTTAACATTGGTGGACATTTTAAGCACTTAATATAGCGAATTAATTTATTTTTGTGTTTTAGTTTAGTTAGTTAGTTAGTTTAGTTAAAATTTCACTCGCACGCGGAACGATATTTACAGTCATCGATAGTAATATACTATTATTTTTCCCTCTATTACGAAGACGAACCAACCGATTTCAGTTTTGTAAATGCAGTTTAAATAGAATTTTCAAGACCTTTAAAACGACAATTACAAGATAATATGATATTGTGTGTTTTTTGTTTAGAGCTAATTTTCATTGCTAAAAGAAATAATGAGGGTGGCTACTTTTGAAATGAAAGAACTGTGCGTTTGATATCATTTAATGTGATGTAAGAAGCAACTTACGTAAAATATTTCAATTCTGGCCTCCCATTTTTTAAAAATTTCAATTTGAACTAACAGAAAGAAAACATTATTCTTTGTGCATGTTGTAAGTACACTTTTGAACTGATACCATGTGCCCAAAACAATTTAATTCAAATTTATATATTATAATTTTAATTAATGTGCTTTAAACCACATCCGAGGTCACAACGATAACTGATGATATTTATAAAACGATTTCATTTATTTGTGGCAGATTGTTTTGTAGATTTTTAATTGTTCTTTCTCAAAAAAATGGAGCGATATCGGTGAAGAAATTAAAATTAATTTAAAATGGTGGCTTCAAAAAACTAAAACATGTTTTGGCGTGGAATTCACTATTTGAGAGAAAGATGGGGAAAAAGTAATAGATAATGATAACGATACTTTGATTATTAAGGTAATTTAAAAAAAAAGTACATAACCAAAAAGAACTACGTGCTCTTTATGAAAATATTCAGAAAAAGAAATGAAATTTACATCAATTTAAAAATCTTGTTTGAAATGTATTTGTTAGCGTAACTGGTTATGCAACTTAATATACACAACATTTAACTTATGGGATATATGAGAGAAGTTGGAGGCAAGATGTAAAAGTCAAGAAATCGCTTTTTGTACAAAAAGTGTTTTTTTAATAGAGCTATGAACACTGATTCAGTCATTAAGGGGCTAATAGTAGTTATTGTCTGACCTGTGATAATTACAATGTCCACATTATTTACAATAAAATATTAACAACAATAAAAGTTAATTAACTTATCGACTAATTTACTTTATAATTGAAAATATAACTTAGAACAATACCAAAGACTTAATTTTATTTCTAGTTTTAAAAGGTTATCGGTCAAACTTTGAGGAGGCATTTAATACTAAAGCCCTGGCTAATTACCCATTGTCTGGAGCAGAAGCCAAGTTAAAGAAGAAGTTAATCATAAAGGTTAGAACATATAGTAGTATTATATATATATATATATATATATATATATATATATATATATATATATATATATATATATATATATATATATATATATATATATATATATATATATATATATATATATATATATATATATATATATATATATATATATATATATATATAAATATATATCTGTTTTACTCTTCCAATGATGTCACAGACTTTTGTTTGTTCCCTGATCCATGCGCAGGACTTTCTGTCTCGTCTTGTAATGCCAAGCATACATCTTTCCATTCCCCTCTGTGCCACCCGAAGTTTTTGAATTGATTGCGATGTGAGTGTCCAGGTTTCACTTCCGTATGTCATAACGGGCAGAACGCATTGATCGAATACTTTTCTTTTCAGGCAAAGTGGGAGTCTGCTCTTAAACACTAAGATATATAACTATAAATATAAACCCAAGATATATAAAACTGTCCACAATCTCTAAATCCCTTCCTAAAACTGAAATTCTTCTGTCCTGAGCGAAGTTATTGAACATAACCTGACTCTTTTTCAGGTTTATTTTCAAGCCAAATGGTTCGCCAGCCCTTTGCAGTTCTTGTATGCGTCTTTGCAACTCATCTGGGTTTTGTGAAATGAGAATAATATCATCTGCAAATCTAAGATAGTTTAAGTTTGCACCATTGATCTTTACACCACCCTGTTCCCAATCCAGTTTACGGAATACTTCTTCAAGGCCAGCCGAGAAAAGAATAGGCGATATTACGTCACCTTGCCGTACACCTCGTTCTATATTAATTCCCACTTCAAGATCATCAAGGTGAATTGTGGCTGTAGCTCCATCATATATCGATTCTAATAGGTTTACATAGGCTCTCTCTACACCTTGGCTAAGCAGTGCATCCATTATCGCATGCTTTGAGATGGAATCAAATGCTTTTTCGTAGTCGATAAAAGCCAAGCACAGTGGCATGGTGTATTCGTTGTGCCTTTCTATGGCCTGCTGTACAACCTGGATGTGATCCATTGTACTGAATCCATTTCTGAATCCTGCTTGTTCTCTTGGTTGTGCGTCATTCAGTTTTTTTAATATTCTTTTAGAAATTATCTTAGTGAAGACTTTTTACATCACTGATAGGAGGCTTATTGGACGGTAGTTCTTTAAATCTTCCTGTGCTCCTTTTTTATGTAAAAGGATCACTTCTGCATTTTTCCATAAGTCAGGTACTTTTTGTTCTTTGAGGCATTTGAGGCTATAATATTGCCAGTGTAACGTCCGACCACAAGCTTTTAACATTTCGACAGTTACACTATCCTTTCCTGGAGCCTTGCCGTTCTTCATCAATTCTATAGCATTTGTTACTTCCTCCACTAGGATATCTGGCATTATATATTGTTCTTCCGTGGGTATTGCTGTCCCTGACTGGCTCTGAACTTCATATAACTGGAAATAAAACCTTCTGACAATCTCTAACATTTGGGTACGCGCCCTGCACACTGTGCCATCCTCACGCTTTAAAGCATACATTTGCGTTCTTTTGTTTCTCAGCTTCTGTTTAGCTTTGTTAATTCCTTTGTTTTCTTCCAGGGTTTTTTGCACTAGCTGCATATTGAATCGGCGCGTGTCCTCTCTGATACGTTTTCTTATAGTTTTGCAGAGCTCAGTGTACTCGACCCTGCCAAAAGGACTACCTGCATTTCTCATTGCTCGCCGTTTCTTCATTAATATATATATATATATATATATATATATATATATATATATATATATATATATATATATATATATATATATATATATATATATATATATATATATAATGTATCTGTAAGTGGAGGTGTCACGGAGTAAGTGAGACAGCAAACGTCTGCTTCTCTGTCTTTTTGTACTACCCGGCTCGTTGTGCGCAAATGTCGCGATTAATAAACGTCAGTAAAAAACATAAAAATATGCAAACTGACAATTCTCGGACATGGGCATAAGATTCAAAGCAGTAGTGAGAGAAACAGATGCATATATGTCTGCACTATAATGATTTCGCCGATTTCTAGACCTTCAGAATATAATCTCTTGTATATGCAAATCAATAAATGTTAGAAGCTATTAGGCACTTATTTAATTAATTTTGGTCCTTGTAAAATTTCTTCCCATAAAATCCGAATAGCACTTTTCTAATTGTCTGCAACATTAATATTTCCTATTATAACATTGACAAGATCAAGATTATTCTTAAACATATTACAGGAATGACGTTGTAATTTGTTGTTTGATAGATTCACATACACAATCTGAAAATTGTCGTGAAGTTATTTTTTTTTGTAGCTAATACTCGTTCAAATCATCACACTCCTTCCTGCAATTTGCCATCTTGATACAGTTTTTTCTTCTTTCCTGAGATAATTAAAATAATTTCCATCCAAATTGATTATTTTTAATCAGGAAAAATGATTTATTTCCACTACCCATGTCTGTGACATGACCCTTTTACAAACCTTTTCACTTTTTCAATATTTTAACTAACAAAAAGAGAATTAAAAAATTTAATTAAATTAATTTTTTTCGAAACTTCTTTGGCGTTCGTTTTAACGCTGAGTGTATACTTTTATTTTCAACTAAAACTTTAACTAAACTATCTCCAACTACCCTATATTCCCACTTATCAAGATTTTACCCCGACTTCCCCTACTTAATATAATATGTAATAAAATGCAAAAAAGATAAAAAAAAAATACTACATTTTTGCTTTCTGATGTGTCGGATGATTTAGTTTTATTTCGTATCTCGACTGGAATTTTAGTAAAGGGTGATTTTTTGGTGTGTCCGAATTTTTCAATGTTCTCCACATTAACGAATTGATTTAAAATTGAAATTTAGATCTTCATCAACACTACCAGCAACAGCAGCGATATTGGATGGACCCAAGTATTCAGAATAATCAATAACAACAAATAATAATTTGCACATATGTAACCATATATACTTCAATATAAGGTAAAAACCCTTTTTTTTTCGTTATGATGGAAAAATTTTCAGTGTCGGTACTAAAACTTAACCAAGTTCCTTCGGTTTTCGGCTTTTTTACCTATAAACCTCTGGTTGCTCATATTTGAGTACAGTATTTCACAACCTGTGTTTTTATTTGTTCTAGTTAACTCCTGTATCTGCATTAGATATAGGGTGTTTTTTTTTGTTAGAAATTGTTAACTGTATGTCGAATAAATATCGGAACTTTTTAAATTTAAAGAAAACGACTAGCGTCTTCTATTGAAGCAATATATAATCTGAAAGCTGTATATCTCCTCTATAAAACGAGTTTGTGTAACGAACTGCGTATAATTTTGTACATACACATACGCACATTATTATTGAACCATTAATCTTATTAGAATAACTGAAATTTCGGTCTTTTATAGTGTCTTGATCTCGTTCGCGTTTCTCTAGAATCGTAATCCAATCCAATAATCTTCTTAGTTCTTAGTCTTGGTACCTTTGCGCTGCTCTTTCTGCTTTCTATTGGTTTGCAAAGATTTTAAATGCTTTTAATTATTAGTGGTTTAGTTTGTATCTTACGGACATCGTACAGTTTCTTTCATAGCATTTCTTGATTCTTCAGTATGATTCCTTCGTGTTAATATAATTGTTCTTAAAATTAAGATGCGTAAATAAAAAACAAGTTCATTTTTATCTATATCTAAGTTTTAATGCGTCAAGATAAAATTTCAAGTTGAAACAAAATAAAAAAAAATGCACAGTACAAATTCACAAAAATATATTTTTCAAACAATACTTTGTACTTAAGAAACATAACCACAAACTTTTCTAAGGACACTAAACGTAGGACACAATGAAAACATATCGTATAAAAATTATAAATAATATAAATCTGGAAAATAAGGAGTCAGGGAAGGATGTTTTTCTCTTTCCTGAGCATTAAAACCGAAAACTATATATGTACAAAAATCTACTTCTTTTTACAATCTAAGAAAATTTGCTGTAATTTTCCTTTTTTTTCATTTCGATATTGCAAACCAATATGGCACATATTGTAAATTCAACTTGCAGTATGTAACAATTCTTCTTCCTTTCGTATAAACAATAGTTATTTTAGTTATATACTATTGAATAAAGTTGTTCTTAATTATGTTCATGCAGCAATGTCAATATATTTTTTTTGTGATCTGATCTATTTGTAGATAGATTAAAAACATTTGCAGAATAGTGGCGCAAAAGAAGGTTCCCCACTTTGAATTAAGATATTTAATACATTTTTAAATATTTATGTTCGATTTTTTACTTTATAGTAAGCTAAAAACTCAGGAGATTTGAAAATGATCCGGTATTCGCTTGTAGAACGAACACACAATTTAATTTGAAAATGGAAAAAGTGTTAGACACCTTAGTTAGAGATATTTCAAAAAAATTGAATGTCTAACATTTGGACACATCTAAAATTAAGGAATAGCATTCTGGGAATAGTACCAGAACTTAAACCTGATGATTCCCAGCTTAGATCAGAATTCAGTGGGATATCTACTTTTGAAACACTGTGTATATTTTGTCATCAAATATAAAAACACACTTTTTCATCTTTTTTGTATATAGGAAATTATATTTGTATATAGGAAATATTCTTTAAATTGTTCTTTGCATTGATCGGTTATTAACAGCCTGATGCAAAAAAGAGATCACAATATTAAAAAAATAGATAAAACTGTTTGATGATTGTTCTTCACTGTTTCAAAACCTTTTTCTCACGACGAAAACATAACAAAATAATAATGTCGAATGAAAACTTCCTCCTACAAAAAAAAATGCATTAATCACAGTCATATACTCAGTTCTGATAATCTATTATTGTACACATTCCCTTGATATTCTTCCCATTATTATATGCACAATATAAATTAACTTTAGGACAATGTAGACTATGTAAGAAGCTTCAATTCTCCTTCTAATATTTCAGGAATGTCCAGTTTCACTTGATCACCAACTAAAAATGACGGTTCCAAAGCAATTGGAGGTGTGCTTGTATTCGTAGGACTAGGAGGAACAACCAACTTGAACCTGTCGTCAATTTTCAGCATGATTCTTTTGTTTCGCTCGTAAAATCCATGTTTGGCGTGAGGCAAAGCATATCTCAGCTTGTTCCAGAAGTATCTGTCATTCGCTTTCACGTATGTATTGGTTTTTAAGTAACTCTTTAATTCGTCGTCCAATTTGTCCTCGTCGACATCATCCAGCAGAACCACAATGACTCTGGTGCGACCCTCAGACATGGCTTCGGTGTGAGCCGTTCTGAACTCCAATTTTCCCCACACACTGTTCAGGAAATTGTTCGACAACACTACCAATGTTCTTCTGGAGTCCTTCACTGATCTCACCACCTGTTCCGCGATGAGATCGCCAGGCATCCAGTCTCGAATGTGGATGCACACTTTAAAAGGATGCTCACCGTTCTCCAACTTTGGAAGCAGTTGCTCGAGCACGAATCTCTCGTCTTCGTTCGAATAACTGATGAACACGTCGTAAGTTTTGTCTTTGTCCAGTTCTTCTTCGGTCACAAACCACAAGCACAGGTTTTTGGCGTAGAGATAGATCTTGATCTCGGTTTGATAGCGGAAGTAGATGGCGAAGAATACAGCGAAACAAAGCAACACTGTGAGAACTACAGGTAACATCATGGTGAGGTAGGGAGAGGTCTTGCAGATGTCTGGTGTTTTTATTAATAATGTTTTGGTGTTACTGCACATTATGTCGCTGGTTTGAACCTAAAAATAGTAAATTGTTGTTATTACTACATCAATTAAAGATATATGTATATATGTTATACTACATCAATATATATATATATATATATATATATATATATATATATATATATATATATATATATATATATATATATATATATATACAAGATATATGTTATTACTACATCAATTAAAGATGTATATTTAAATTTCCACTGTATTTAAAATTGTATGTATACAATATGGCGGAAAAATAACGAAAGTTTATAAATAAAAAAATAGTTATCTTTCTGATATTCAAAATACATCCATTGTATTAAAAATATACGTTTATTGTTTGAAAATGATAAAAAATATTTTATTCAAACTATTGTCCATCGCTAGATATACATTTTTCCCCCCTGTCTGACAATTTGTGGAGCCAAGCCTGGTGAGTAAGGCGCATGCGAAAGTACTTCCCAACTAAACGCCTCAATCGTTTCCTGGACCTAGATAATGGTGCATTATATGGATCATGTGCGCAAATGGATCATTTCTTGTCGGTAGCGTTCAGTATTAACAGTTTCACCATGTTTTAGCAGCTGATAATAGATCCCACCATACACAAAGCACAGTCTTCTATCTATAGCGATTTGGCCTTGCAGTCGATGTCGATGGTTCGCCTGGAGTCAATCATGATCGTTTACGCTTAGGATTCTCAAAATATATCCACTTTTTATCGCCAGTCACAATTCGAGAAATGACTTTTCTTTTGTACCTGGCGAGCAGCATTTGGTAAGTGGTTTTTCGGTATTCCTGCAGTTTTTCATTCAGTTCCTGTGGAACCCATTTTCCCATCTTCTGGATCTTTCCCATGGGTTTTAAAAGTATAGAGATGGCTTCTCGTGTCACATTTAATTGGTCCGCGAATTATTGTTGTGTCTGAAGGTCATCCTCATCCAACAATGCTGGCAATTCTCCGTCTTCAAACTTTTTCGGTGGTCTTCCACGTTCTTCGTTTCCCACATTAAAATCGCCACTTGAATTTTTGAACACTTTTGAAGCACTAAAAACGATGAAAATCTTTTCAATGCACTTTCGGTCTATTGGGTTTAATTGCATATTTATAAAATACAGTTTGATATTTCTTAATAAACTTGCTAAACTGCCTGAAAAAAAATTGAAACTTGCAGGTGTAGTATAAATCGGTATGAGAAAGTTTCGATAACTGTGCGGTAAACTAGCAAAGTATTAGTGCCAAACTCGAAGATTTACTATTAAACACCAAATAACGTTTCGCTAACCATGTTAACATCGTCAGGAGATGATTTAATCTTCTTAGATCCACTATATCGACTGAGAGATGGCAAAAGTCAGGGAGATTTTACTTCGATTATTGAGTTTGCATGAGTTTTTATAAATGCATATCAAGAGTGGCCGGAACAGACCGAGAATAAATAAATCGACCGGCAAAATAAATTATAAGAGAATGTGTGATCGGTTACGTCAGGTGGATTGGAGTGACATTTACCCACATAGTGATGTGAACTCGGCAGTTGGAGCATTTTATGGAATATATAATGACATTCTGGATGATTGCACAGAGAAATATAAACCAAATGCCAAAAAACGGAAATTGAAGCCATGGATAATCAATGGCTTAGTCAATAGTATTAGAACCAGAGAGGAATTATATCGAAAGTGGGCTAATCAGAAAGGCAATCTTGAACTTTTACATAACTATAGAAGTTACATAAATTATTTAGACAAACTATTGAAATTGGTGACAAGGAAATACTTTGAAAGACAAATTGCCAACTGTGATGGTAACATGAAAAAAATTTGTCAGACAGTTGATGAATCAGTGGGTCAAGGAAGGACTAAGCGCAAGGAGATTACTCTGAGCGATGGCCTAGGTTATAACCATTTTAAGGGGGAGAAGTGTCGGAAGCATTTTCTAACTATTTTGATGGTGTACCTGGGGCTGTTACAAATCAAGTCGAGCAAGAGTAGCAATACAAAAAATGCTAGAGACCTTCCCTGTTGCTTACGGTGAGGTTATTTACAGTCATTCCTGTTGATCACGATACTGTAAAGAATGTTATCAGCCAATTAGCAGCAAGTAAAAAAAAATACAACAGTTAACTAAATACTTAGAGAAAATAATGTTTCTTGTAGATACGCTTTAGAGCTTTACGGCTTAGGAAGGGTCTGGAAACGAATTCAGCCTAAATTACTATAAAAACCTTAATGAAGAAAATATGGAAGTGGATTAATTTTGAAAATTAGTAAGGCGTTTGATACTGTGTCACATATTTTATTGGAAAAGCTGGAAGCATTAAGGATAAGGGAAGCTATCGGCAAGTGGTTCCATAGATATTTATCTGGAAGAACTCAGATTGTTAAAGTGAATGGGTATAAAAGCACATGAGTCTATTAAATGACTCATTTCATTTAATCATTTTAATTGTAGAGATTCATCATGTCATTGTAAGGAAGTGAAACAGTCTGCTGCACTCAAGTATCTTGGTGTTGTTTTGGATGAGCTACTTTCTTGGAAAGCTCATGTACTTAATTTAAAGAAAAGGCTCTTTGTTGTGATGACCCAATTTAGGAAAGCATCAGAGTTTATGTCATTTGATATATACGTTCTTGCTAATTCTATTTAACATATGGAATTGTTGCCTGGGGTGGCACATACAACAGCTATCTTGAGTCGAGTGAGAGAATGCAAAAAATATGTCTAAGGATAATGTACAGAAAACCGGGGAACCGTATTCTTACGGGAATTCTTCCTTTGAAATACCCATATTATGTGGCGATAGCTAAACATCTTAGCTCTCTGGGATATACATATAAGCAACAAGTTTATCATGACATGGCTGGTGGTGTGACTGTGGTGGTGCGAACATTCTATTCACTAACAAAACTGGAGTGAAAAAGTCCTCTTACGCCTTGACCCCTCTGTTATTTAACTTTTTGCCGGGAAACATAAAAGATAACATTGTGAAGAAAAACATCAGTTACTTCGCATTTAAGCAAAATACAAAGAAATTGTGCGCGCTGCATTCAGGTCGGTGTGTGTCAGCATTGATGAGTTGATTTCCTTTGTTCTTGAGCCTTAATATATGGGATGGGGTTCTGTCCTTTTCCATCATTTTGTTCTATTTCATGTAATGTGAATGCCTGTGTTGAATGTTGACACGGTTTTTTATTATTATTTTTTTTAATTTCGATTTTCTGTTCTTGGGTTTGACCCACACACAAGCAGTGCTCTGTGGGTCGTAGGTTAGTATTTTTATTCTATCAGCGTAGATCTACAGGTTATATAGTATTGAACTAATATGATGAGTAATATGGTTTTTTATGTGATTATATTGTAGCTTACCTTATGAGAATGTAATATGATATAATTTTGGAAATCTAAAGCTTTACAGTTGCACTGCCATGGATTGTTATTCAGGATAAGACGATTCAAATTTGCCGCCTTTGTGAACATTTCAATAATCGGACCATCTAACGTTTTAAGTTTGTTCTTTTGCAAATTCAATTCCTGAAATACACAGAACAGTATCATTCGTAAATATTTCTATAAATTCCTTTTTCTTTTTTACCTTAATATTTGGAGGAATCCAGGTGAAACTCGATATGATATTTTCAGACAAATCCAGATACGTTACGTTCTCGTATTTTTCTTTTCCAGCCGGGCCTTGTTCTAGGTTGTTCCCTGTCAGATTCAAGACTATCTGTTGATAGTGAGAATCTGTTGTGACAGCGTCTAGGAAAAATTCCGGATAGTCCGTCAGGTTACGATAGGAACAATCTACGACCAGTGCCCTGTCGTAAGGTCTGTACGAACAGGCGCACTGTTTGGAACAGTTTGTTGTCGAAGGACAGTATATTTCTGATATCTGGATATGCTCGACCAACATCCCGTTTCCATTCGCACAGTGTAAACGGTCCTGTTTGATATTCAGAAACTTCGCGATCTCAGGAAACTCTTCATTGTTATAAGCAATGAGATCATAGTTGGAACAATCACAAGTTATAGGGTTGTCGTTGATGTCCATAGTCGTGATCTTGGGAGTATTCGTTTCATTGGCGTTAATTCTGGCAGTTATTTGGGCCAGATGGAAATCAAGCAGCTGTATCTTGTTGTTTGTCAAATTAATGTAGAGTTCGTTATCAACGACATAGTTACTAATCTGAAAAAGAACAAACGTGATATAAAAATTAACATCAGAACGGTGGTACAAAATTAAAAAAATATATATATTTGGTGTCACCGAGACAAACGTAATTTTAAAATATGGTGTCTAGCAACCCTCTCCGTAACATAAAATGATCTAAAGTACGTACAGTTTTTAATCTATTCACAGTGATATTATTTTCTTCTCGGTAACAGTTTAACTTGTTCATTTTTGTTGTTTGTTCCATTAAAAAAAGTTATTAAACAAAACCTCCAAGATGTCATCGTCAAAACGATCGTGTTTAAATGACCCGAACACGTTACGTTTGCGGCGAGTATACGGTGACAAAATTTCGAAAATCTATATCTGAACTTGTGTAAAATGCGAATTTCGCCTACTTTAACTTGAAAATCAAAGACGTTGATAAACCATGGACTTCATGATAATGATATCGCTGGTCTTTTATCAAAAATGGGTTTCTTGAACTACCAGCTAAATGAATGGAGACTTTTTATAGACAGTTCGATGCGAAGTTGAAATATGTTTTGCTACAAACTTTGTTCCGATTGTCCTATCGGAAAAAGATACGACCCAAAGTACCAGATTCCGACGGTAAAACACTATGGCGGTTATGTTATGGTCTGGGGTCAGTTTAGTGTTCAAATTAAAGGGGTAATGAAAGCGGAGAACTACAGTAACATCTTGGAACAGCAAATGTTTCCAAACGCCCAAGGAAAGATGGTCGCTGTCTGGATTTTTCAAGATGACAACGACCAGAAACTTGCATCGAGGCTTGGTAAGCAGTGGCTTCTGCAAAAACAAATCACGAAACTGGTGTGGCCTTTCCAAAGTCTTGATTTGAATCCTATTGAGCACGTCTGGAAGGAATTGGATCGACAAATTCGTACGTGCACGTTCTCCAAAACTGGTCACTTAATGCAGGCGTTGCTGCAAAAGCGGAATCGGCTTCCGTTGGACATTTTGATGAATTTAGTCAATTCCATGTCGTGTAGATGTGAGGTAGTAATTAAAGGTTAGGTTAGGTACAAAAAACCAGATAACATTTTTTGAGTCATTCAAATAAAAAACCGAATAAAACATCGAATAAAGAACAAAATTCCCTATCGAACAAAAAAAAAGAACCAGCAAAAAATACATGATACCAATTGTATAAACAATTATATTTAAATTTTCAGACTGTCCCGTTTTTTATTACCCATACTGTATATGCGCCGTTGGAAACAGCCAAACGAACAGTTTTAGTCTTTCCGCTCTAGGCCTGTGTAATTTTCTCATTTTAAAGGAAAAATACTTGATACACGGGGGGGGTATTTTCTGGAACAATTTGTTTGAATTATCTACATATATACAACAGATGATTCGTGTGCGTGCTGTGCAGCGACGATATGTGTGTGTGTGTGTGTGTGTGTGACCTTGTGTGTCAGAGCATCTAATTTGACACATACAGCGCGCACAACGCAAATTTTTATTGATGTGGATCCAGCCTTAAAGTTATTTAAAGTTTCACCGGCAAAAAGTTATGTGTCACAATAGAATAATTAATTAATGTGAAATTTCACTTCGAACTTGGAAAAACCGCTATTGAAACTTAAAATTTATCGAAAGAACTGTATTTCAATGAATGTTTATCGCGTGCACGCGTTTTTGAGTGGTTAAGCGTTTTCAAGATGACCGAGAAGAGGCTCGTAAAAATGTTTGTACAACACTTTGAATGCTATTGAAAATAACCCAAACTTATCGGAAAGGATAATAACATGTGACGAATCGTGGTTTTTTGACTTATAATCCTGCAACAGAGTGCCAATCCATAAACTGGAAGAGCCCACATTAATCGGAAGCCAAAAAAGCTCGAATGGCCAAATCAAAATTCAAATCAATGATTGTTTTTGATCGTTAAGTCGTTATGCCGTATGCGTCATAAAAGATTTTATAAGTTTGGAAGAGAACACTGATTTCAATAATAAATTTCGACAATTTGTAAACGTTGCTGGGATTTTAAACGTTAACATTTGCCATATTAATTTGACATTGATATTTACTGCGCAAAAAGATGTATAAAAATCAATCAAAGCAGTATCTTAACAAAAGATAAATTAGTTCCTAGACAGAACTCAACTTTTTTTAACAAAAAGGAAAAAAGACTCACCGCGACATCAGAAATTTCATTGAAACTAAGATCCAAATCCTTAATGTAGATCAGATTTACAAGTTCGGGTATCTCAAAAAGTTTATTATGGTGAAGAGTCAATCTTTCCAAGCGAACACAGCTATTCAATGGACTCATTTCAGAGTGGTAGCTACTGTAACTGTTGTTCCAACTGTTGTGAGAAATATTCAGGTTTATCAGAGAAGAACTCAAGCCACCAAAGGCAGATATATCTATGTCAGTAATCTTGTTAAAACTCAAATCTAAAAACTCTAAAACATTGAGTTTACCAAACACCACCCCTGAGATCTCTTTTAAGCGATTATTCTCCAAAGACAGTTCTTTTAAATTCTCCAAATCCTTAAAGAGGAGATCGCTCAATCTTGAGATATTGTTATATGACAGATACAGTCTCTTAAGGTATTTTAATCCTGCGAATAATTTCTCAGGAAGGTCGCTCAGCATGTTGTTTTGTAGTTTTATTTCTTCCAAAAGCGTGGAGTTGGTAAACACGTCCATAGGAAGATTTTTGAGTTTGTTATAATTGAGCTCGATGGTCTTTAAGGAAGTGAGATTGGAAAAGACATAATTTTCCAGGGTGGATAGCTTGTTGATCCCCAATCTCAAATTTTCCAGTAGAGAGCAGTTTTGAAAGGTACTACTATGGATGAACTTAAGTTTATTTGCTCGAAGACTGATGTTAACAATGTCGATCAAATCGCTGAATACTCCTTCTGGCAAAGCTTCAATTTGATTACTGGACAGCTCGAGTAATTTCAGTTTTCTCAAACCAGTAAAGGTATCATTATTAACACGGTTAATATTGTTAACCCACAAATGCAGCACTTCTAACTTTCTCAGTTTACTAAAGACACCATCAGGCAAATTATTAATTTTATTTCTGGATAAATCCAGCTGTTGTAAATCTGGAACGTGATCAAAAGACCAATTAACAGACGGTAATTCGTTTAAGTTCAAATGAAGAAATTGCAAATCGTATAACTTTTTCAGGAAGTTCGGCTGGAACTCTGGCTTGCTGAACGTAATTGATAAAAGTTTGAGCTCGTCCAGACCATCTAATAAGGTCTGCGAAACGTTAAGAGAGTGATTGGTGCTTGTACCGAGTTGTTCAAAGTAAAGTTTCTCAACGTGATTCATGTGGAATCTGTTCAATACTTCCATAAACCTTTTGTCAAAATTACAGTACTTCATGGTGAATTTCCTGACTTGTTCGGCGTCCAACAGTGGAAGAATATCCAGGTCGAAATAGGTGTTATTACATTCAATGTCGACACTTTCATCTTGCGTAAATTTTACAGTGATGTCGGACATTTGTTTCGGACAGTGAAACTCCAAGGAAAAGTATTCTTCAAAGCAGTCGCAATGTAAGGTTGTCGGACAGGTCAGGGCGCGCGCTCTCTCCAAAAGAACCGCAAATATCGCCATGGATAAGATCATATGTTGTGCAGATTTGGTCTTCTTCATTTTGAAGTTTCTGAAACAAAAAAAAAACCGTGTTAGTTATAATATTAACAAAAATACCTTGGTTTATAAGGACAGGGCAAAAAAAAGTTTAATTTCGGAGAAAAGTAAAAAATGGTTTATTCAAAGTATACGCCATCGCTAGCTGCATATTGTTCTCATCTCTCTGGTAATTTGTGGATGCCCTCCCAGAAAAACCGTATATCTTTTAATTTGGTCCAGTCATCAAGCCATTTTTCGATATATCCGTAATTGTTAAAGTGTTTCACGGTTGAAGTACGTGAGATATCGAACAAAACAAGTAGTAGTCGGAAGGGACCAAGTCTGGTGAATACGGCGAGTGGGGTAAGAGTGTTCAGCCAACTGCAGAAACGGGGTCTCTGGTTATTTTCGCAGTGTGTGATGGGGCGTTGTCGTGCTGCAAAATCACATTTTCATATGTTGCAGCCCATTCTGGATGCTTTACGATCAATGCACGTTTTTTCAAAAGCCTTGAAGTTGCTAAGCTTAATTTAAGGAATTAATGCTGGTTTCAAAGGGCTGGTGCTCAAGTACATTATGTGGTTGAAAATCGTATATGGGTAAATAATACTTTTCCCATGGCCACCCCATTCACCGGACCTGACTGTTCTCGATTTATTCAACTGGGGTCATTCAAAGGATATAGTCTATGTAATCCCTGTAAATATCAGAGAGGTGATTCAAAGAATTCAAAACGCGTGAGACTACTTGCGGGCTAATCCAAATGTTGTGAAAAATGTGTTGAATTTGAAGGAATGCATGCACTTCGAACAATAATAGTAATTTGTAATTCATATTAATTTAAAAATTTGTCTAATAAAAATCAAAGGATTTTAAGTTATAACATTTCGGGTCCAATATATTTAATAATATCATCAGTCCATCGTGCTTTCGGGCTTCTCCGTGGATGTTTGCGATCAAGCGGTATCCAGTCCAGGACCGCCCTGGTCCATCTTTCGTCCCATCGCCTCGCTACATGGCCTGCCCACTTCCATTTCAATTGCTTTATTCTTTCAATGATGTCACTCACTTTCGTCTGTTCTCTGATCCATGTGCCGGTCTTTCTATCCCGTCTAGTAATGCCAAGCATACATCTTTCCATTCCCCTCTGTGTTACTCGAAGTTTTTGAACTGACTGTGATGTGAGTGTCCAGGTCTCACTTCCGTGTGTCATAACGGGCAGGACACACTGATCAAAGACTTTTCTTTTCAGGCAAAGTAGTAGTTTGCTCTTAAACACTATGTTGAACCTCCCAAAGGCCTGCCCGCCACATTTAATGCGTCGTTCCACCTCCCAGACGGTATCCCCTTCCATTGAAACCCTCTGCCCAAGATAGATATAGTGATTCACAACTTCCAAATTCGTTCCTAAAAGAGAAATCCTTTTGTCCTCAGCAAATTTATTGAACATGACCTGACTCTTCTTCTGGTTTATTTTCAAGCCAAATGGTTCCGCCCTTTGCAGCTTCTCTGGGTCTTGTGAAAGAAGAACGATATCATCTGCGAATCTAAGATGATTTAAGTATGCACCATTAATCCTTATTCCATCCTGTTACCATCCAGATTACAGAAAACTTTTTCCAGGCAGACTGAGAAAAGATGAGGCGATATTGCGGCACCCTGCCGTACGCTTCGCTCTTCATTATCTACGCTCTACATGTATTCCAACCTCAAGATCGTCAAGGTGGACTGTCGCTATAGGTTCATCATATATCGATCCTAGTAGATTTACATAGGCTTTCTCTACACCTTGATTGAGCAATGCATCCATTATGGCCTGCTTTGAGACTGAATCAAATGTTTTTTCATAATCGATAAAAGCTAAGCGTAGTAGCATAGTGTATTCGTTGTGTCTTTCTATGGCCTGCTGTAGAACCTGGATGTGATCCATTGTACTGAATCCACTTCTGAATTCTGCTTGCTCCCTTGGTTGTGCGTCATTAAGTTTTCTTAGTATTCTTTTGGATATTATCTTGGTGAAAACTTTGTACACCACTAATAGGAGGCTTATGGGACGGTAGATCTTTAAATCTTGCTCCATAATCCGTGCTCCTTTCTTATGTAAAAGAATCAGTTCTGCATTTTTCCATAAGCTGTTACTTCTTGTTGTTTAAGGCATTTTGAGTATAATTTTGCTAGTGTTTTATGTAAAGTCCGACCACCAGCTTTTAACATCTCCACAGTTAGACTATCCTTTCCTGGAGCCTTGCCATTTTTCATCGAGTCTATGGCCTTTGTCACTTCCTCCACCAGGATATCAATCCGATATCCGGCACTTGTTCTTCTGTAGGCATTGATGTTCTTGCTTGATTCTGGTCCTCATATAACTTTGAATAAAATCTTCGGACAACCTCTAACATTTCCGTCCTTTCCCTGCACATTGTACCATCCTTAGGCATTAAGGAAAACATTTGTGTCCTTTTCTTTCTTAGCTTCTGCTTAGCTTTGTTAATTCCCCTGTTTTCTTCCGGAGGTTTTTGCACTAGCTACATGTTGAGTCGGCGCGTTTCCTCTTTCCTTTCCTTTCTCCTATATATATATATATATATATATATATATATATATATATATATATATATATATATATATATATATATATATATGTATATTATTGATAATGGTTATAATTAAAACTAATATTATTTTAATGTCTTGCGGAAAACCCCAGAAAATATATCTGTTATGTTATAGACGATGATAAGCCTATCTAAATACTTAACGCCTCTGTTGCTGGACATTTCCAAGAAGATATCTTCATATATTATACATTCGTTGACATAAATTATCTAAATTGAATGACTTGCGTATCAGATTTCTGGGAATTCCGCCAGTCTATAGTATGCTAATTAAGAAAAGTTTGTAAATATTTGTTTATAATTTATTTTTAACGACAGTACGTTTCTGGAACGAATAAACATACTAAGCATTTAGCAGTGGCGGCTCATGAGGGGCGTTTGGGCGCTGCCCCTTTACCTATTATCACAGTAAACAATTTTTCAAAACAAAACACCAGAGGTTCAAGTCCTGTATAGGGTTTCAATAGCACGAAAAGTGAAAAAAAGGAAGGCGAAAGCAAAAAGAATCTTCAACAGCATTATTTTCTTCCGCTTTAAAAAACCCACGAGCCCCCACTGGCATTTGGCATATAAATGACTTTTTGATATTATATATAATATCATATAATAATATCATCCAAAGCCCTATTGTTATTTACCAGTCTTAAATCACTCGTGGTTATGTTCCATTGCATATTTTGGGCAACATAAAAATTTTCGTTTCCCCCATATCTAACGTGGATAATCTGTTTTTTATATTTCGTTAATATGGATCTTTTTATTTGCCCAATACCTTCGACCATAATATTGATAACTAATTTCGTAAATCCCCGACTGTTCATCTTGATCGACTTTATCCTTCGGGTTACCCAGAACTTTTATTATACGGTTTGTATACAACGTTAATGTCCAAATTGTTTTGTCTAGCCCTAGTGTAGAGGTTATCATATAAATAGAACATAGTTTCGTTTTAGAATTAGATTAAATCATCTCCTGATGATGCTAACATGGTTAACGATATGTGCGTCGAGAAGTTTAAAAATGATTTAGCAAATCTCTTCGAATTTAGTAAAAAAACTGCTTATTTAACTTACCGATGTCTTTGTTGCAGAAAAAAATCTAAATATTATACACGTTAGCTAAACGTACACACAATCTCAGGTTTTCCTATCACTAAACTATATCCACAAATACGTTCTTGTACCAGAACGATATACTTGACTGAGGTACATTCCCTGAACTTAAGCTGTCGAACATGTTTGCACTAATGACAAATTACAGGTAGTAAACTTGTTTTAATCCATTTAGTGCTCCACCTAAAACATTTTCCAGGTTTACTGCCTGCTAAATGGCCCTATAACCGATATGCCTTTCTCGTACACAATAAAAATAATGCATAACATTAGGAAATCACTGTTATCACGAAGGAAACATTTAACATCTATTAATTATACCGGACATTTTGAATGGTTTGAAAGGTTGGTTTTTTTATTATATATTTTTTATAACTGATTTAAAGTTATAAAAAAATTAAAAAGTGATATTTTGTTTAAAAATTTGCGTCTTTTTTGTACCGATACAACCATTTGTTTCCCTAAGTTGACATCTGACAGAAGCTTTATATCAGCAAATAAGCATATATATATATATATATATATATATATATATATATATATATATATATATATATATATATATATATATATATATATATATATATATATATATATATATACATTGACACCCATACAGACACCCCCATATCTCCGCTATTTGAAGGAATACAGATTTGAATTTTTGCACAGTCATACATTCAGGCGTATGGGTCACATTTTTTAAGATGCTCAACTGAAATCTAAATTTTAAACTCAGCCTACTACGAATTCACAAACAAGGTCAATCCTGAATATTTTGCTTCGCGTTAGAGATATCGAAAAAGGTCATTAGAAAAAGTTGTTCGGAATATTATTTTAACCCAACATACCGAGTTTTATGATAAAATTCGCATTTTTAATTTTTTCATTATTTTGGTCTATACACAAAATTATTACAAGTTTATTTTTTAATTTGATAATTAGTGTGCCATGGAGAGTAAAAACTTGACACATTGTCAATAGTGTCATGTATTCAAATATTTCAGTCAAATAAATAGCACTTACAAAGTAATAATTATTTTATTATCATTGGAAAATAATTTTTGGTAATTGATCAAATTTTGGAAAAAGTATATAGTATATAACAATAATTTTCATAATACAAATAATTAACTATCAAATGTGATCTTTCACATCTAGTTCTCCGTCTATTCGAATGCATTTTTCGATTCTTTTACGATACTGGTGTAATGATTTTTGTGTATACACCAAAATAATGACAAAATTAAAAATACGAATTTTATCATGAAACTTGGTATGTGGGGTTAGAATAATATTCTGAATAACTTTTTCTAATAACTTTTTTCGATATATCTAACGCGAAGCAAAATATCGAGAATTGACCCAGTTTGTGAATTCGTAGTAGGCTTAGTTTAAAGTTCAGATTTCAGTTGAGCATCTTAAAAAACGTCACCCATCAATCTGCCTGAATGTGCAAAATTTCAAATTTGTATTCCTCCAAATAGCGAAAATGTGAGGCTGTCTTCATCTTAAATGCGACACACTGTATATATATATATATATATATATATATATATATATATATATATATATATATATATATATATATATATATATATATATATATATATACTCAAAAAGCGACCATAAATTTAGAGATTTACCACTAAACACCAAATAACTTTTTTTTAACTTCTCGTCGCACGTTTCCATGTTAACATCATCAGGATGATTTAATCTTCTCCTAATCCTCTCCTAAATTGATGAATTCAATTACTTTTCGAAGGTATGGTTAAGATATGTGGATGACGTTCTTGCCATTTTCGATTCAAAAAATGAAAAAGATGATTTTATTCAGAACTTAAATAGTAAATTCCAAAGTATAATATTCATATATGAACTCAAAAACAACGATAGTTTACCATTTCTGGATCTTTTAGTCAGTAGAAACAATGAAAATAGGTTAGATTTTGTTATTTTTAGAAAAAACACCAACACTTCGAGATACATTCCTAACGATTCAAATCATAGTTTCCAAAATAAGATGGTTAGTTAAAATTGTATGGCAAATAAGTTAATTAATTTTCCTTTAAATAAATATTATTATAGCAAAGAATTAAAATTAATTAGGGAGGTATGTGAAGTGAATGGTTATAATGTTCAAATTGTTCAGAACACGAATAAATTTGAAAAATAGATTAATCTCCTGATGATACTAACATGGTTAGCGAAACGTGCGTTGAAAAGTTAAATAAAAAGTGATTTGGTGTTTAGTGGTAAAGTTTTTCAAGTTTAGTGTTTCACACCAAAGGTTCCAATCGAAGAATTGATTTGACCCAATGATTTTTTTTTGTTCCCGTCCGTGATGAATAAACTACGTGCTACATACTACTAAAAGTGCTATGAAAATAATTTCAAACGTATGCAAAAGTGTACCGATCATCTCGGAGATATATTTCGAAAAACAATAACATTTTCAATGATAAATATTTGTTTTTATTTATTATTCCGGATATATAAATCGCAACTGAACCCTCCATGGTCCTTTCATTCCATTCCTTTTGACTTCTCACTGCTCCAATATGATAAACAACACAGAACAGTATCTACTTCAGTTCTACCCTGAATACACTTCTCCCGACTAACATTATCTTTACAGATGGCTCTAAATCTAACTCCGGAGTGGGATCCGCATTCGTATATTACTCACAAGGCTCCTTTACTCCCACTTTGATCTCCCACTAACGATTAAGCTCCCAATCCAGTATTCTGACTGCAGAAAACCTAGCCATGGAAAAATCCCTTTCATTCATATATACTCAACCTCCTTCCAAGTGGGTAGTCTGCTCGGACTCCGCAAACTCACTAAGATCATTAGAAAAAGGGTCAAACAAACATCCAATCGCATCGCTTTGCTTAAACCTCATTGAAGATATTCTGGCCCTTGGCTCCTCTCTCCGATTTGTATGGGTTCCTGGCCATTGTGGTATTACGGGAAATGAAAAAGCGGACACTGAGGCTAAAATAGCCTCCACTATAGGATCCCCTTGTCCCACTATAGTATCTTCAGATCTCAACTCATTCACCACATATCTTATTAGAAAAGAGATACAAAATAGTTGGAACTCTTTGGAAGATTGTAATAAATTAAAAGAAATTAAAACAGACTTTTATACCAACAATTTTCCGTCATTCCCTTCCAGAAGAATATCCACAATTTGGTTCAGATTAAGATCGGGACACAGTGCTATTACTCATCAATATCTTTTGATAAGTAATAGCGGATAATATAAGATCCTCCCATCTGCTCTCAGTGCGGTGACCCCCAGTCTGTCCGGCACGTCCTAACGGAATGTCGCGCCTTCACTAACATCAGGACACGTTACAACCTCTCAAATGATTTGAAATCACTCCTTCGGTTAGACAACCTCGATTTGCTTCTCTCATACCTGAGAGATATATCCATCATAGACTTGATATAGTCCATCCCTTTCCAACAATAGCATCATTCTCTCTCTCTTCTCCTTGCTTTCAATCTTGAGTCCTCCAATCAGTCTACTCCATTCTCACAAGCTTGAGTAACATCCCCCAACACTAACTGTAACTAACAGTCTTCTTCAACAATATAATATGGTCGCTAAATGACCACTGTTACCGATGCAACCTCCATTAAATCTTACTTTACTTACTTACTAAATCGCAACTCTCTTACAGAATAAAAGAAGTGAAGGTTTTTAAGACTAGTAGATGAAAACTCTGTATATGAAACGCTATACAACATGATCTTGATAATTCAACAAAAAAATGTTAGGAATTGTTTATATGTTTATAATGTGCTTGAATTTGTAAAAAACAACATTTATTTAAAACTAAAATCTAATTATCATCGCTTAACATCACTTAACTATAATCACTACAACTTTTTATCACACTACTGTTTGAACTCTGATAGCCACAATCAAGTTATATATGTTTTCTTTTAAAACAAAAATTCCGTAACTTAATTAAACAATTTAAATATTAATCGAGTTTGTTACTATAAAAAAAAGAAATATATTGAGTGGTATATTTTGGACTGAGATTATTAAAAAACCAACAGATTAATGCTTTTGTAAATGATTCATTCAAATTTCAGAATTCGATTTCCTTACTGAACATAGTACAGGATAGTCCAAAAAAAATTGATTTTATTCAGAATAATCAGATCGGTGAGATTGAACGAAGGATAAGATTGGCCTAGGCTGGGTATCATCTTCTGCTTCTTGTGGTGCTACAGTTTATCCGTGAGTACTTCTTGACAGTAACTTACTTACTTGGACTTACTTACAAATTGGGCTTTGACCTCCTATATACTCCTCCTTCTCGGTTCAGTGCCGGCGTCTTCCAGTTTGAAACGCTAGCAGTGATCTGCGTAAGTATAATCCTACCAGAGCTTTTGTGCTTTTCTAACTGGTCTTTATCCATTGACTTTCGCCGTTAGTCTACGTTTCGGAATTCTACCGTCATCGAACCACTTCACATGACCAGCCCATTGTAGCTTCTTGAATTTTATGGAGGCAGACACTTTTTGATTATCGAGGATGGCATACAATTCTCTATTGTATCACATTCTCCAGATCTCCAGAGTCTTCCCTCACAGACCCGAGGATTCTTCTGAGGATATTTCTTTCAAAAGCGTTAAGTCATTTTTCGGACGGCTGAGTTAATGTCCACGTTTCGCTGCCGTAGCACAGCGCAGATCTTATAATCGTTTTATATGTCGGGTGTACAAATAAATTTTGAGGGTTTTGTTTGTTTATTCAGAGAAATGGATACAATGTATTTTATTCAAAGTATTGTCCATCATTAGCTACGACTTTTCCCCATCTTTCAGGCAGCATACGGATTCCGCGTTGAAAAAATTCTTCGTCTTTTGAGGTGATCCAAGAATCGACCCAATTGCTGCTCGGACCGAAAGTGCTGCTCGGCCATGCCATGAGTCGTCGACCGGAATAAGTCGTAGTCGGAAGGAGTAATGTCTGGTGAATAAGGCGGATGGGGTAAGACTTCTCACTGAAGCGCCTCCAAAGTTGCCATGACGACTTTTGGAACATGTGACCGAGCGTTGTCGTGCTGAAAGATTACTTTGTCATGTCTTTTGTCATATTGGGAGCATTTGAGCTTCAATGCTCAGATCAATTGCATCAATTGTTAACGGTAACGTTCCTGAGCGCTGGTATCGTCAGTCTGGAGTAGCTCATAATAGATCACTCATAGCTGATCCCATCAGATGAATAGCACGTTGAAGTTGATGAATGGCCGGACTTACTCCACGATTGTCTACGCTTTGGATTGTCGTAGTGAATCCACTTTTCGTCTCGCGTCACGATTCCATGCAAAAAAACTTTCCGATTTTGATTTTGGAGTAGTTGTTCTCGCGTGAAAAAAACGATGTCCGATGTCTCTTGGCTTGAGTTCAAACGGAACCCTACTTCCTTGTTTTTGTACCATACCCATGGCCTTGAAACGGTTTGAAATCGCTTGTTGAATCACTCCCAAGGTTTCAGAGAGCTCCTCTTGAGTTCGGCATTAATCTTGGTCCAATAACGCCTCCAACTTAGCGTCTGCAAACTTTACTGGCCTCCCTTCGGGCACTTTGACATTGGTGTCAAAATTGCCACTTTTAAAACGCCAGAACCAATACTCACATATTTTTATCGATGGAGTATATTTTCCATATGCTTCACACAGCAATCGATGTCCATCAGCTGCACTTTTCTTCAAATCAAAACAAAAAGGCAACGCTTCCTGTAAATTGTTAGCACTAAGGTTAACATGGTCAGAAATCAAAGAAAATATGCTGTTTACAATTCAGCGAAATAACATACTGATTTTTAGAAGGAAATGATGACGCTTTAAGATGAATATGGTTACAAGATGGTCCGATGCGATCTAATACTAGGTACGCCATCTTTTGTAAATTGCTCAAAACTTATTTGTACACCTTATAGTTTAAGTTTTGTTTTTCCAATGTTAAATGAAATAAACGGTTGTTTGGGGTGTGGAGATTAAGGAGGTTGAAAGGCGAAAAACTATTTGAGAAATTTTGCTTTCCAGGCAGATATTAAAAGGTTTTTTTTACATCGAGTTATGAAAGGTGATGAAAAGCGTATCTATTTTGACAACCCAAAGGGTAAAAAATCATAGGTAGATCCAGGCGACCCTTTATCTTTATAATCAGTGCGCAATATTTCAATTGGAACGTAGCAGGTGTGGCGAACGCGTGTACTTCTGCTCCCGTGTTTAATCTATTGTTGTTGCGTCATCGCGAAAATTAATTGAAAAACTGTGCTGCAGAATGTTTAATGTTGTGTGTACTAAAGTATTAATCGTAGTAGCGTCTTGATTTGTCTTGTTAACCTCTTGAATTTTGGACATCGTGAACACTGAACACTGACTTTTTTGCGATGCCGACTTGTTGTGCTACGTGTTCAACTTCTGTTAGCCGCGCTAACCCAGGCATTTGTTGTAGTGGACACTGCCGTCGCGATTTTCATTTAAAATGCATTAAATTGCCAGTGGTTTTGGGTGAGTTGCCCGATGACTCAGGGGTGATTTGGTCCTGTAATGAATGTAGAAAATCGGACACTAGTGAATTATTGTGGGAGCTTCTCGCAAAGGAGAACTCATTCGTAAGAGATGTTTCGTCTGTGCAACAACAATAATCTGGTCTGACAGGCTCAGTTAAGTTCTACGGTGATAAGATAGATGATTTTAACAAGCAGATGGAGCACTTTAAAAAGATATCGAGAGGGTTTGATAATATTCAGAGTGAGCTGGCAGCTGTTAGGAAGGAGTGCGCCGACTTGCGAGCCAAGGTGGAGTCTGCAGAGCAGCAGACACAGGAAAACAGCATAGAGGTTTGCGGTGTCCCGGAGGGGCGCGGGGAAAACGTCCAGGACTTGGTAATAAAAATCGCTGACGCAATAAATGTAGAGATTGATAAAACTGATGTAGTAACCTGTCATAAAGTAATGCGTTTTCCGCACAAAGACCTTTACCTAAAAATATTGTGGTAAAATCTGTATCCCTAGAAAAGAGAAACCAACTACTCAAAGCTGCCAAAGCTTTGAAAAATTCTAATATTGCATCGGAGAAATTGGGATTTGACGCAAATACCAGAATATATATAAGTGAACACCTGTCACCGTACTACAAGTCAATCTTTGCTAAGTCTCGGGAACGTTGTAGGGATCTCCAATTCAAGTATTGCTGGGTGAAGGACTCCAAGATATTTGTCAAGAAAGAGAACTCCCGTCCACTCCGCATCCTATCCGAAATCGACCTTAACAATCTTCATCTCTAACTCGTCTCGTTAAGTACAAAACTGTAAAACGGTTTGAGATTGTCTTACTGCAATGGCTGATCGCGCTGTGTCTAACTTCTATCAGAATGCCAGAGGCCTAAAACAAAATGAGTTGACCTTTTCCAAGCAATTTGTGACGCCGACTATGATATTATTTGCATAACAGAAACGTGGTTAAAACCAGAAATTTCGGACGGTGCGTTATTTCCTCAGTAACATGTACTGTTTGGAATCCCTTCTATGATAAATATTCCATGGAGATAGAGGGCATTCAAAGGAAGTTCCTGAATTGTAAAATAAAATAAATAAAATTGAAAAATCCTATCTAAAAATGCCTATCTAAAAACACAAAACTGAGACATTACAACACAGTTATTAAGCCAGAATGTCTATATGCTGCAGAGACGCTCATTTTGAATAGAAAGAGGGACATCGAGGACATTGAAAAGAAGGAAAGAAAAATCGTAAGGAAAATCCTAGGCCCCAAACAAATAAATAGCACAACATACCGACTTCGAGAAAACGAAGAAATCAAACAATACACAGATATACATAGCGATATGAGAAAAAGAAGACTTAAGTTTTACGGACACATAAAACGGATGAATCCGAGTAGGTTAACTAGACAAATAGTCGAATTTTATGAAAATAGGAGTAAAGCTAAAGTAGAAATAATTAAATGGATTGCTGCAATTAAAGAGGACCTAAGGTCAGCAAATATTTCATAAAGTGAAATTCAGGATAGAGGCTATTTCAGACACAAGGTGAACGTTTGGAAGGTTGGCCAGAGAGAAAAATGTAGGAAGACTGGAACAACTTGGTCTGACGAAAGGAAAAAAGCTCATAGCGAAAGAATGAAATTAGTATGGGCACAAAGGGAGGCTAACAACAACAAACGCCTCTAATTGTACTTCGCGTGGTCCACTAGGGCCCATACGTGAATAATAATAATAAAATTGAAAAATAGACATTATTTCAGGTATAACCAAAACTTAAAATTTTATAGCATGGAGTCGTTGGAGGATCGAAGACGGTTGTACGATGTTGTTTTTATTTACAAAATAATGAACAATCTAATTCACTCTCCTTGTAACAGTACGATATTTCTCAATTCTTCCCCTTATTTACTCCGCAATAGGTTAATATTTAGAGTTCCCCTTGATATGTCAAATTATTATAGTAACTCTCCTTTAATTAGATGCGTCCGAACTTATAACAATTTGAGTTTTAAGAGAAGAGTTAAGGCGATATTGCGTGATACTTAGCGATAGATGATTGTGTTGTTCTTCTTTTTTTTCCTGTGCTCCCAAAGTATGTTCACTTCACTATTTGTATTATGACCTGCATACTGTGTCTTGCCAATTATTTAGGAATTAAATGGTTTAGTTCTTGGATTTAAGTGATAAGTACTTGCTATGTTCTGTAGGTTAAGTTAAGCTTTGTTAAATTGTGTTATCCTGTAATAGGACAGGTCACCTGTCTGTTGGATAAGCCTATTATTTAAATAAATAAATAAATAAATTAATAAATAAATAAATAAATAAATAAATAAATAAAGAAATAAAGAAATAAAGAAATAAATAAATAAAGAAATAAATAAATAAATAAATAAATAAATATAAAGAAAGCTTTGTTGTGTATTTGGTGGGATAGTAGGAGAGTTGTGTGTTACGAACTGCGAAAACCTGGTGAAATGATTACTTGCGATGGATACCGACAGGGATTGATAAAACTGAACGGAACATTGGAGGCAAAACGACTAGAATACGCTCAATGACACGAATAAAGTCAATTTCAACATGACAATGCTCGGCCCCATGTTGCAAAATGTATAAAAACTATTTGGGGCGTTAAATGGGACGTCCTACTTCACCCGACTTTGGCCCCTTGGATGCAGCACGGACTTTCAGACACATACATTCTCAAGAAGTGAAAATTTGGCGTGATGTATGGTTGATCTCAAAAAACCAAAAGTTCTTTTGGCGCGGAGTCCATTCTTTGACAGAAAGATGGGAAAAAGTCATAGCTAACAATGGCCAATACTTTGATTATTAAGGTAATTTATTTTGTTATGAAATATACGCTTAAATTTTGCGAAAAAATCGACATTACTAACTGAAACACCATTAGAATTGCATTATAAGCCCGAAATAGTACTATACTAATTTTTATTGTAAGCAACAGTATCGAATCACATTCAGACATGTTCTCTTACCAAAAAAAGACCAGAAGTTTTTCCAAAGCAGTGTTTAATGAGTGGAGACCAATTTATTTTGAGCAACTATAAAATAATCAAGGGCCTTTTTTACAATATCTTTTATGATTCATCGTATAATATTAGAGACTGAATGACGTGATAGATTTGTGTGTTGTTGCGGGAGAAAGATCTTGGAGACTATGAAAATTGCCATTCAAATAAATAACTTCAAAGATTATATTTTAGTTTCAATCAATATATATTTTTCTTTAACAGTTAAACAAATAATTTTCATAAATTATAAAGTCCCACTATTATCCACGTCAATTAGCTATAAATGTTTTGAAAATATTTGTTGACAACGCTAAAGAAATAAGATATAAGTTTTTGCAGCACTCCAATTCCAAAAACAAACGGGGTAAACTTGTTTTGAAACATTTACTAGTTCCACTCCACTCATTAGTTCTCTATGCGCACTAATCGTAATTAAAATAATCACTTAAACTATTCATGGAAAAAAATAAGGCTTGATATACACAGTTTGTCGGAAAAATAACGGAACTTTTCAAATTTAAACAAAACTACCAGCGCCATCTATCGACGCAATATATAACCTGAAAGCTGTATATCTCCTCTATTAAACGAGACCCCGATCATTAGAATCGATCACCTTATTGGTTCCTTTAAAGTAGTTTTAAGCAATTAATGGCAATTTTTTATAGCTGAACTAAAAATAATTGTCTGATCCTCGTACATTTGCAAAAAAAAGGATTTGCAATAGCAAAAGACTATTTGAAATTTATTGCACACATACACATTGACGTGATACCAAAGAAACTTATTCTTATGGAATGTAGTTGATAACCCAAGCGTTGGAATTTCCAATTTCTATTTAATTTATTCCGAGCAACAAACAGGTACAAGAATTATATAAATATATTATCATTATTTCTGATCAGTTGAGGTGAGATTATTCGAGTTCCTTCGAATAAGACCGTTTTTTGAATTTATACCTGAACCTATAGCTACAATAAAATATAGTTAGTATGAGAACAATCTAAAAAAATTCCAGCTTCAACTTGAAGATGACATTACCTACTTCATGTTGAATCTGGACACTTTTCAGACTATCAATAGATAACATCGTGGCATAACTGCAACTCTGGTAATTATTGTTACATGGATTTACAATATCCAACCTAACATTCTTTCTTTAATTTCTATACAAATCAATAGAGAGTAAAACGTCAAGTTGACACAATATACACTGATTTTTCGAAAGCATTCGACAAACTTGATCATGGACTCCAAAAGATGAGCAGATTAGGCTTTGATGATAGTACAATTTCATTCTTTAAATCTTACCTTGCAAACAGGACATAACAAATTTAATGGTCATAGTTCTCATATATTTATTGCAACTAGTGTTGCACCCCAGGGCAGCATCCTTGTCCCTTTTATTTTATCTATTTTCTCCTTTATTTGCGGACGACCTTAAACTCTTTAGACTAGGTCTATCATCACATGACTGCTCTCTGTTACAGGGTGACCTGCATTTCTTGACCGATTGATCATTGCCGAATGCAAAAAAATATTAATATTATTTATATTATTATTAGGTGCGTATAGACCCGGTTGGATCACGCAAAGCATTCTGACTCATTTTCGAGTGTACTTTCTGATCCTTCACACCTCTCTTATCCTTTCTCCGTGGATTCTCTTTCTCTCCTCCGTCCACTTTGTTCGCGTTCTCCTCGAAATCCTCGATTTTCGCTTGTTAAGCTAAGGAAATAATGACAATAATTTTGTTATCATATCATTAGAATTAATTACTATTTGTAACCTTTGCATTAAAGAAACAACATTCTGAGTTATTTCAGCCCCCATTTTGTTCCACTCCTAAATCAACACATTTTCAAATCATTGTTGATATGCAAACTCAATAACAAATGGCAGAGAAGTTAAATGTTGACGCCGAACCATGTGTGATCGTCTGCATGCCATGTGAAAGATCCAGAAGACATGAAAGTGGGTACCACATCAGCTGAATCTACCAGAATGAGACACCGAAAAGTGATCTTGCAGGACGGCAACACCCAATCACACACAGCGAAAGAAGCCAGAGATACCATTTCTGCACTGGGGATTCTTACCCAACCCGCCGTACTCACCAGACTTAGTCCCTTCCGACTACCACTTGTTTTCATCGATGTCTCATGCACTTCCATGAAACATTTCAACAATTGCGGAGACTAAACTTTAAAAGACTTACCACTAAACACCAAATCACTTTTTTGAATGATTTAATCTGATTAAATCATCTCCTGATAATGCTAACATGGTTAGCGAAACGTGCGTCGAGCAGTTAAAAAAATGATTTGATGTTTCGTGGTAAATCACTTCAAGTTTAGTGTTTCACACCAAAGGTTCCAATAGAAGAATTTAATTACGGAGATGTCGAAAAGTGGCTTGATGACTGGACCACCTCAAAAGACGTACGGTTTTACTGGGAGGACATCCAAAGATTATCGACAGATGGGAAAAATGTGCAGCTAGCGAAGGCGCATATTTCGAATAAACCATTTTTTACTTTTCTCCCAAATCAAACGTGTTTTTTAAAAGAATATTTAAGAATTATAAGAATTACTAGCAGCCACACTTCGTATACAACATCAATTCTTTTGTTCTGTTGGCAGGATAGGATCGTTATCTCGCTAAATCATAAAGCTCCAGTTTTTCAGCACTATCAGGTAGAGTATGCATCGAAATATAGATATTCCCTCAAACTCAACCCTTTTTTTGTGATTGACCTCACTCATGTAGGTGGTTTTCTTTGCTCTCTATCGTAATAATTAAAATAAGGTATAACATTTCTTACAGTTTCAAGATTGATTGGAGCATCGGATGTTCAAGCCACCTCTTCTGCCATGTTAGACGCTGAAATGGTGTTTTTTCTTCAACTTTTGTTTTTTCCCTTTCAGTAACCCCCTGAGCTTGTCTTGACCTGGGTTTGTTTATACCAGAACCAGTTTTTTTTTAATATGTTCCTAACCGAATTAAAACTAATTCCCAATCTATCATCTATTTTACAACAGGTCAATCATTTGCGGTATATTTTTAACCACTTGATAACAAAAGTTTTCACTATATCCTATCCCGTTTTAAAACACCATAATAGACAATGTAGCACGTGAAGCTTGATAAAACTGTACTTTAATGCGACCTTGTTTGCTAACACATACCTTGAAAACATTAGATTAAACGTTCCTCGAGAAATATATTTCTGCTTGTAAACAAATCATAACTGTGCAATTTTTTTTACCCTTAATTTTCAACTTTATTTTTCTCAAATTTCTCAACTCATCTCAATTCTTTTCTCAACTCTTCATTCTTTTTCTCAACTCATCTCAAAATTGTTTGCCTTCAACAATGTTTTATATTTTTAATACTTTAATCAAAATACATTACCAAACGATAAGCTGAATGTTTTTAGAATTGAGGGAAAGAAGCAGTGTGTCGATACTTTTTTGACCCACTGTATTCTCGAGCGTTTTAGTTGATTTTAGGTTAAGCACGTTTATTTGTTTTATTACCCGGATTTTAGTAGGCAGAGCCGCATACCAAATAAAATCTATTTTATTATCATACTCAATCATAAATATTTATAAAATCATTTTGTAGTTGTAGAACAAAAAAAAACTATTGTTAACGTATAACAGTATTATTTATTAAATGTACGTTTATTAATACACTAACATTTAAAAATATGTCCTTAAAATGTGTTGTATTATTGTTTTCGTGTTTATTTTGCACGTTTAGATCTAATAGACCAAACTTAAGCTGTTCTTTCTTCGAGTTTTTGCAGATGTGTGAGGGAGTGTGGGTTTCTCAGATTTATCGGCGATAGAACACCCTAGGGTAGACGGTAAAATGCCTTGCATAAAGTTCGACTCGTCGAAATTGAATCTACATTTTCTATTTCGCCGATGTTTCACTTGATGTGAATTTCACTTGATGTGAAATCATTCATTCCTTCGCGTTTGGAAGGAGAAAGAAGTCAGAGAAAACCAAGTCCAGAGAGTAAGGTAGTCAATTATTAGAATATATGGACTTATCTAATGTAGGATATTAGAGAGAG
The DNA here is from genome assembly GCA_031761425.1 of Cosmopolites sordidus. NCBI lineage: Eukaryota > Metazoa > Arthropoda > Insecta > Coleoptera > Curculionidae > Cosmopolites > Cosmopolites sordidus. Next base: position 434,093 of record JARFXV010000110.1, on the reverse strand, counting down.
TATTTGTCGATACCCTAATGAGTATAACCACCAACAGACGAAACATGTGCCCTATAATGTAAGGGATGGGTGGGGCTCGCTCCCGGTTAAGCAACTAACAAAATGTACACTCATATATATATATATATATATATATATATATATATATATATATATATATATATATATATATATATATATATATATATATATATATATATATATATCATCATCATCATCATCATCATCATCATCATCAACCCGTATCAGTCCACTGCAGGATGAAGGCCTCTTCAGAATGCTTCCAACTCTCGCGGTCCTGATCTTTCCTTTGCCATTCGGGTCCAATATACTTAATAATATCATCAGTCCATCTTGTTTTCGGTCTTCTCCGTGGACGTTTGCGATCAAGCGGTATCCAGTCCAGGACCGCCCTGGTCCATCTTTCGTCCCATCGCCTCGCTACATGCCCTGCCCACTTCCATTTCAATTGCTTTATTCTTCCAATGATGTCATTCACTTTCGTTTGTTCTCTGATCCATGCGCAGGTCTTTCTATCCCGTCTAGTAATGCCAAGCATACATCTTTCCATCCCCCTCTGTGCTACTCGAAGTTTTGAACTGACTGTGATGTGAGTGTCCAGGTCTCACTTCCGTATGTCATAGCGGACAGGACACCCTGATCAAAGACTTTTCTTTTCAGACAAAGTGGTGGTTTGCTCTTAAACACTATGTTGAACCTGCCAAATGCCTGCCAACCAGATTTAACGCGTCGTTCCACCTCCCGGACGGTATCTCCTTCCATTGAAACCCTTTGCCCAAGATATATATAGTGATCCACAACTTCCAAATCCGTTCCTGAAATAGAAATCCTTTTGTCCTCAGCAAATTTATTGAACATGACCTGACTCTTCTTCTGGTTTATTTTCAAGCCAAATGTTTCCCCAGCCCTTTGCAATTCTTGTACGTGTCTTTGCATCTCATCTGGTTCTTGTGAAAGAACAACGATATCATCTGCGAATCTAAGATGATTTATGTACGGACCATTAATCCTTATTCCATCTGTTCCCAATCCAGATTACGGAACACTTCTTCCAGGCAGGCTGAGAAAAGAAGAGGCGATATTGCATCCCCCTGCCGTACGCCCCGCTCTACATTTAGTCCCACCTCAAGATCGTCAAGGTAGACTGTCGCTGTAGCTTCATGATATATCAATCTTAGTAGGTTTACATAGGCTTTCTCTACACCTTGATTAAGCAATGCATCCATTAGGGCCTGCTTTGAGATTGAATCAAGTGCTTTTTCATAATCGACAAATGCCAAGGACAGTGGCATGGTGTATTCGTTGCATGACCTGCTGTAGAACCTGGATATGATCCAAGGTACTGAATCCACTTCTGAATCCTGCTTGCACCCTAGGTTGTGCATCATTAAGGTTTCTTAGTATTCTTTTGGATATTATCTTGGTGAAAACTGTTGTACACCACTGACAGGAGGCTTATTGGGTGGTAGTTCTTTAAATCTTCCCGTGCTCCTTTCTTATATAAAAGAATCACTTCTGCATTTTTCCATAATGTGGGTACTTCTTGTTGTTTGAGGCATTTTGTGTATAATCTTTCCAGTGTTTTATGTAAGGTCCGACCACCAGCTTTTAACATCTCCACCGTTATACTATCCTCTCCTGGAGCCTTGCCATTTTTTATCGAGTCTATAGACTTTGTCACTTCCTCCACCAGGATATTCGGCATTTGTTTTTCAGTAGGCATTGGTGTTGTGGCCTGATTCTGCTCCTCATATAACTCACTTGATATAGTACCATGTAACTTATTGCGCTGAGGAACTTATCATTCTCTAACACTGCTTTTCTTTGTTAAATAAGTGGAATGATTTGACGATGTAATCTCTAAACTTTATGAAATTGGTGATTGCAAATTAGTGTGCATAAAAATATTTATAATATAATAATACTGACAATTCGACGTAACCAAATTAGTGAAAATGATATCGACATTAGTAAAACCGAATTAATAAAACGGAAATCTAAGGTTAATGTAAAGTGATAAAACAAAATTTTTATTTTCTATTTGTTAACCGACTAATTACAAGCATATTTTAATTTGTCAGATTTCTTATGAGGTATTTATTCTTCCAGTATTTCGCAGAAAATCAGCTAATCTATTATTCATTTTAATTATAGGAAATAGGAACTATTAAAGTGAGTGAATCTTTATTTTACTACAATGTATGTATTGCAAAAAGTGACCTATAACTGTATGGTTATCATATTGCCACTGTTAATTGACGAATACATGTATCTAAATATGTTTGAAACTGATATCGTGAAATGTTCACAGCGCATTATCATTGGTCTTTAATATTAAGCATATTTACTAAAGCATATTTAAAAAAAACGGAGTCATATTTACTAAAAATTAACGGTAAGTCTATACAGCAAACATCCTGGACTATATTTCTGGGTGTTCATCTCGATAACAGACTTTGCTGGGATGAACACATAGCTGAACTATACGGGAAATTAGCTGCAGTCTCATATGCTGTTTATAGTTTGAAACGGGTTGGTACCACGGATATTGTGCATTTATATTACTATGCAGAGTTTAACAGTCGCGCTAGGTACGGTTTGATATTTTGGGGTGGGTCGCCTCTCTGATGCGTGTTTTCAAAATACACAAAAAGATAATTCGAATGATGGGTGGGGTGTCACTACTGGCAACATCTCGACCAATTTTTAAACAATGCAGGATTTTGACTCTACCATCACTATATATTTTGGAGATTATCATCTTTGTTGGGTGAAATTTTGTAGCATTCTTAAAAAATAGTAATTTTCATCACTATGACACACGAGGTTCTGATGAACTTGTTTAACCAATACATTCATGTAAGATAGTTGAACATAATGTTTAATATAGGGGTGTGAAGCTGTATAATAAGTTGCCACAACGATTTAAGCATGTTCAGAATGACAACGAATTTAAAAAATTAGTCCGCGAATTTCTTATAAGTCAAAGTTTTTATATTTTAGAATAATATGTGTCGTATCAATAATTAGATTCAATGCTTTTTTGTGTACACAATGTTTATATGCGCAAAATTATCATTTCATGTATTATTTCTGAGGTCGTGTCACTGAACATTCTGTCAATTCTGTCAATCCGACTTTATCATGGATATCAGGAATCAGGATATTTTTATTGTTGTGGCAATGTGCATGCTCTTGTTTTGACTTGATCCATGCATATTTGTATTGTTTTGAGGATTCAATAAATTATTATTATTATTATTATTTACACACAAGTCAGATAACACACCTGTTTATAAACAAAAATATGTAACGTAAAATAATAATCGTTATAAAATGTAAAACGAAACATTTCGATTTTCTATAAGGATTTTAATAATGTTCTCCTTTAAAGAAAAAAGCTGCAATAAAAGAGTGAAGGGGATAAGTGGGGAACATATATATATATATATATATATATATATATATATATATATATATATATATATATATATATATATATATATATATATATATATATATACCGTCTCTAGTATTGCCCAGAATTTCTCTGTAGACTTGGGGTTTTTCTTGCCGTCTCCGTTTGTGGGGGCATGTACGGATCATGGTGTATTTTTTATTGGCGCACTGTATGCGCATTGTCGTTAGTCTATTGTTTATGGGCGTGATTTCCTTAATAGAGTTAACTATGCCTTTATGTACCACTAAGGCCATGCCCAGAAGCGGAACGACCCTGGCGACTCGTATGTCTGTCCTGCTTTTGAATAAATTTTTTGATATCGTGAAAGTCCAGGTTTCCCAGAATCCGAACACCCGCTTGCCATCTGTCGACGGGTGGATTGGTTACCACCTGGGGTATCATTGTTATTACTTGCACGAGTTATGGTTGCTTATAAGCTTATAGGTCCAGTGTTTCCACTGGGAGTTTAGAACCAGGGATTGTTAGTTCCTGGAGCGTAGTATACAGCCGCATTCTCTGGGTGAACAGACGCCGACCAGGTTGCCGGTGGTTGCCACTGCAGACGCGACCTGGGTTGTTTTTTGCCAGAGCCATGTTAGCCGTCTGTTCCCGAAATAAACGTTCGGGTTCAGCCGTTGTCCGCTTCCTGTGACGTTGACGAAGGGTTGGAGCTTTAGAAGGCTCTATATATATATATATATATATATATATATATATATATATATATATATATATATATATATATATATATATATATATATATATATATATATATATATAAATCTTGAGTTAATAAAAGCGGTGACAAGATTTAATATCAAACACAACACCCAAAAAACCCAAGCAACAAGTTTGCTTTTTATTTGTTTTACAGATAATGTAAAATATATATCCCAAAGTTGTTTAACACGTAGGTGACCTTGACAACTACGTTTGTTCTGCACACACATGAAGTTTTCGTTAATTAGTTCCAAACCTTAATCTGACAGCTCGAAATTCACGCATACAATTCACATTTCTGAGAATAAATAAATCTTTGCCGGATTGTTTTGTTCGTGGATTCGTGTAGCTGAGGCCAGAGAATAAACCAGACAGAAAAATAATGGTTTTAGATAATTAACAATCATCTTTGTGCTAGAGATCCGACAAGAAAACTTTTCTCAGTAGAACGTAACATTTATTTGAATTACACGTCCAATAGTTTCAATATTGTTTTATTGTTATTTAATATTTCTTGGTATTTCTTTAAAAAAACTATTTTTCATATGCTACTAAACTAAACATTATTTACTATAAATTTTACTATAAGTTTTACCATAAGGTTTGCAATAAGTTTTGTGAAGATCCAAAACACATGAAATCGAAATGAAAATAATCTGAGAGTGCAGGTTCGAAAATGACTGTTAATCGACATTTACTTATTATGAGGATCACTGTTAATAGTCTCAGATTTATCATCAATAGAACATGTATAGGAACAGTTCTTGAGCAGTCGTCCACACATTTATACACAGTATGTCGGAAAAATAACGTAAGTTTTTAAATAAAACGTTCCTGTCGTGGCGAATTTGATTTTTGCAGACGGGAAATAATGAAATGTAGGTAAATCAGGCGAATACGGAGGACGTTGAAGCATACAGATTTTTTGTCGTTTTCGAAAACATCATGTCCGTCCTGGAGTCGCTTATCTCGAACGTACGTGTACGGGATAAACAATCATCATTTACATTTTGTTTCATCAGTTCAAATGTTTAACTCTAAATGTCACTGTTACTGTCACTTTAAGTGCTATAACTTGACAATCCGTCCATTGATTCTAATGATGGCGGTCTTGTTTCATACAGGAGATCTACAAATTTCAGATTATATATTGTTTCGATAGGTGGCGCTAGTAGTTTTCTTTAAATTTACAAAGTTTCGTTATTTTTCGACATTCTGTGTACTTACACAATTTTTTATACCAAATATAAGTGGAATTACTTGGTTTTTTCATCATTACAGATCACTATCATGGGGTACACACAAAAATCAAAATGAATCCAGTAAAATATCAGGGATGTCTCTAAATTATGATAATGCTTTGTGAGTTTCAAAACCAATACCACAAATTTTATTAATGCTGTTTTTCTTGATGTCTTGGATAGTAGAACATATCGGCTTTGGTTTAAAAACATTAAGAACGGCGATTTAAAACTTTTCGGGGGTTTAAAATCTGGAATACATGTTTAGTTTGATAAGAATATGTTGTTTACTAAAGTTAAATCTGACTCCAAATAAATCATCCAGGAATTAGATATAAAGAGCTTAAAAGTTCATCAAAATTAACTCGAAAAATATTTATACGTCAAAAACTTTCGTCAGGACCTGCTCTACTATGTAAGAATATACCAAGTATAAGCTATACTTGGAATATACCCCCGTTACGTCCGTTCCATAGAACGGGCTTTTCAAACTTTATTCCAAGAATAGCTTATACCTGGTATATTCCTGCGTTGTAGAACCGGCCCTTAGTCAATTAGATTTGGATAAGAGTCGCATCGGTGCCATGCGACCATAGTTTTTATTCTGGCGATCATAGGATTAATATATATTGAGGCGTCTATGAGCCACTACGACTGATGTTCAGGATCTTAAAGAGGGGAGGGTACTTCGTACCATCTACCTAACAGTCATCGGGTCAAATATAGGCTATGGTAACATAATATACCGCTCTATTTTATCCTTTTACCTGAACTACCTCGATCCCAACCACAACACAGCCATCAGATTTTCCTTGGGACTCTCTGTGAGGCACACATCGACGACGTCAATTACTTCTAAACTATTCCTACAGCGTTTCATCCAGACCATTCTTTCCTCTCGTTTCTTCATTCTATAATCTCGCCACAACTTATCGGAACCACGTCTCTTGAGAGTGCGGGTCACACCTTCCAATGTTTCAGGACTAAGTACCGTACCTTTCGACTTGTCCCGGCTTCGCTTTAACAAATTGTCCGCCCCTACATCCTCCCTCCATCATCACTTATATATCCTCATGGACTCAATTCCCCAAACCAATATTATCTTCACCAATAGATCCAAATCTGCAATCGGTGTGGGATCTGCTGTGTTT